>JBBJLS010085535.1:0-23592 GCA_037577275.1 Bryconaethiops microstoma
GAGTGTGAGTGTGAGTGTGAGTGTGAGTGTGAGTGTGAGTGTGAGTGTGAGTGTGAGTGTGAGTGTGAGTGTGTGTGAGTGTGTGTGTGTGTGTGTGAGTGAGTGAGTGTGTTTGTGTGTGTGTGTGTGTGTGTGTGTGTATATATATTTATATATATTCAGAAAATTATAAAGTTGGCTTTTGTGTTTGTCATACTTGTTCAGTATACAGTTTGTTTTACATTTTGAGTTATGTTGTATAGTTTTTATTCTATTGATTAGGCTGTTTCTGCTGTCTTCTTTTGTACTGTCCACTGAAAGACTAGGATACAGGAGCCATGATGTGATCTTACAATTCCTGTGCAAGTGTTATTCAGGTAGGACTGGGCTGAGATGGGTCAGACACAGAAAAGTCATAGGTGAATGTTTTGATCAAAAGTAGGACGTTAGCAAACTCAAGCCATACACGTACCATACAACCAGCAAATGGCCATCACCTCGAAAAAGGCCAGGAACATGATGGACACTATGGCTGTGTAGTGGTCCATCAGCTGGAACACATAAATCCCAACCTGAAGAAAACCAATAGAGAATAGAGAATGTTAACTTTCTAACAGAAATTGTTGCCTGTATACCTGACTTTAAGGCCAGAACTAACTGTCTGTCTCAGTGTTAAAAGGCCCATTTCACGGAAAAACATTGTTAAAAAATATAAAAGTTTCAAAATCTACCTTCTGCATCGAAGCTGCAAACTACTTTTAAATTTATCATGGTTGTGATGTCATGGTAGGCCTGTACATTTCAGCCAGTCCTACTTTTTTTTAAATGTGGTGTGCCTCATTTCACTTAGAAGAAGAGATCAGTTAGAAGGGTGATCATTTACATATATACGCCTTCAAGTAACATCTTTATCGCTTTCAATAAGGGATAAACAGGTTTGGAAAAATTGCTATATAATGGTGAATAAGAACTGTTTTGAGCACCTAAAACCTCAGACGTGAATGAGACAGAACAGAGGAAAACTGCAGAAAATGGCCCTTTTAATCCTAACATATTTCGATTTATACCTGCATGACATGAGGGATCCCCAGGAGGAAAGCAGCACTACACACAATCAAAACCAGCAGTTCCTTCTTCCTGAGGTACTTCAGCAAGGGTTTACTGTAGCTGTCCATCAAACTGGTCACCATTACTTCTACCATAGCAAACTACAGCACACAGACACGCGTGCGCACACACACACACACACACACACAGGTTAGCATGAATATAAATGCACATCAGCCTTCAAAAGTTTGTAATCAGTATTTTTAATCATATGAATTATATTACTAATATATATGAATAATAGGAATAACACACACACACACACACACACACACACACACACACACAGGTTAGCATGAATATAAATGCACATCAGTCTTCAAAGGTTTGGAATCAGTATTTTTAAATCATATGAATTATATTACTAATATATATGAATAATAATAGGAATAATAACACTATTAGTTCAAAACTACTATTTGATATTGAATGGGAACTATTCAACTATTATTCAGAGAGCAATAATTTTTGTTTCCCATTTCCAATGGCAATTCTTTGTCTTAGTATGTTTCTCCTATCTCTACAGTATGGCAAAGAAACCCACAAATACCGGTCTGTGGAAGAGATTGAAAAGAAGGTGGATCAAGATTAGAATGAAAAACTGAAAAAAGGACTTGACAGAATACTGAGGATGGGACTGAACTGGGTTGGAAACCGAGGGCTGGACATAGGACAGGACCTGGGGTTGAATCAGGTACAGAACTGAGGGTTGGGCACCTCACTGCACAAGATAGGGAATAGGAGACTGGACTCTAGACAGGATAGGGAATTGAACATGGATATACTAGGGGATGGAACAAAGGATATACTAGAGAATTAGAGGACAACATGAAACACTTATGTGACAGAAGGTGGAGTGAGGACAGACTGGGCCAAGTGTGAGTGGGACCTAGGCGCACACATCAAGGGAGCTGGAGCCATGTCCTGGGTTCCAACCTGGGAGGCTGACATGTCCTGGGCATCTATCCCTACATGAACATGAGAATCAGAAGCTGGCAACAGGTGACCAGGAGGTTGGGAGGCTGGGAGGCTGGGAGTGTGGGACCAGGAGTCTGAACATCCAATAAGGCAGTGCCAGGTGGCAAGGCGTCTGGCAAGGTAAGGCCACATGTGTGGGCATCCAGTGAAGTGGCGCAAGGAGACAAGAGGGCTGGCTGCTCAAGGTCAGGAGACAAGAGAGCAAACTGCCCTGGAGATGGAAGAGCCAGCTATGTGGGACCAAGAGACAGGAGAGCTAGCTGCTCAGGACCTTGAGGCTTGGGTGCCAGACATAAAGTATCAGGAGATAGGGGTGCCGGCGATGACTTGAAGCCTTCCAGAGCTGCACGGGGTGCTGGGTACAGGAAACCATCTGGAATGGTTAGAAGAGCCATCAGCAATGAGGAAGTGCCCTGGTGAGGAGACACCCTCCGAGGCAGTTAGGAGCATCAGTGGCGATGAGCAGCTTTCCAGGACACGTGGTGCTGGTACAGACAAGCAGCTCTCTGGGACAGGTTTTGCTGGCAGAGACGGGCAGCTCTCTAGAACTGCAGGTGTTGCTGGTGGAGATGGGCAGCTCTCTGGGACTGCAGGTGGTGCTGGTGAAAATGGGTAGCTCTCTTGGACTCCAGGAGGTTCTGGTGGAGATGGGTAGCTCTCTGGGACTGCAGGTGGTGCTGGTGGAGATGGACAGCTCTCTGGGACTGCAGGTGGTGCTGGTGGAGATGGGCTGCTTTCTGGGACTGCAGGTGGCACTGACAGAGATAGACAGCTCTCCAAAACTGAAGATGGCGCCAGTAGAGATGAACTGCATAGAAGGTGAAAGGCATGAAAGGCATAGAAGTGTTTTATGCGATTAGGAGCTCTCCAGAGCAGACAAGGGCATCATTAACAAGCTTCTTTCCAGAGCTGCAGGTGGCAATGGTGAGAACGTGCCCTCAGGAGTGCTAGGGGACCCTACTCCCTGTGGCCTTGTCTCTTTTTGGTGGTTGCTTTTTCTTTGAGGGTGGTGTTGCTGGCCACCTTTTCTGTTGCCAATTTCGCCGGGTTGCTGTATTTAATAAGGGCAAGGAGGTCCACCATTAATCTAGCCTGATCCTTGAGCCACTGTCATGAGACCTCGGAATGGATGCTGCGATTAAGTATTTAATGAGTCCCGATGTTCAGGCAAGAGGGCTTGATCTTTGGTACTGGGACAACAGTAGATCTTTTGAAGCATGTGGAAACCACAGATTGACCCAGAACCTTATTGAAGATGGAGGTGAATACTCCGGTCAGCTGATTGGCACAGGAGCGTAAAAGGTGCCTGGAGATGCTGTTCAGCCCTGGCGCTTTTCTGACATTGATCCGCTGCAGGGCCCTGCACATGTCACTGTGCTCCATTAGCAGGCTATAGCTTTCACTAGATATGTGATTAACGTTAGCATGACTGGCCTCTAAAATTGTGTAGAACGCATTGAAGTCATTGGCGATGGTCAATGCTTGCATCTGCAGGGAATTAGGCTTTAAATTCTGTGATAGTGCACAGTCCATGCCACACTTAGCTTGTCTAATTATGACTACATGTGTCCTCGAAACAAATGTTCAGCATGCTCCACAGCACACTGTAGTCTAGACAGCTTTGTAAGCACTCAAATTGCTGGTGAAGAGTTGTGTTATACGCAGCAGTATAGGTTTTCACTACCTCACGAATGGGTCCATTAACCCATGATTTCGTTTTGGCAGAAATCCTTATTGTTGTTGTTGCAAACATGCTAACATAGCTAACTACAACATTTGCAAACTGGTTGATGTCATCTAAGCATGACTGGAACATGTCCCAGTCTACATCATCAAGTGTGTCCTCATCAGTCTTCACATCTTCTTGGCACCCACTCATGTGAGATTGCTTTTTCAGGCTTTTTAAAATGTAAAAAGTGTCTGATTTGTACCTGACTGTCCAGGCCCAGGCACAGGAGCATGAAGAAGAAGAATACTGCCCACATTGATGCAACTGGCATCGTCACAAATGCCTGTGGATAAACCACAAACACCAGACCCGGACCTGCAGGACACACAATAATAAACCTTGATAATAAAATGTTAGTCTGAGGGCTGGTTTCCCACACACGGAATCAGCCCAGCCTTGGACTAAGCTGGAGTTCATTTTAGTCCAGACTATATTTGGGTCTGAAAAACTGGCACTAATTCTGTTTGAGACCCAGATTTAGACTGCAATTTAAAAAAAAAAATGTCACCATCAACTCACCATCTACCGCTATTTCACTGACTGGAATGTTCTGCAGGTAAGACATGTATCCGAATGCAGAGAATATCACAAACCCAGCCAGAATACTAGTCACTGAATTAGTGATGGCAATGGCCAGGGTGTCCCTGTGATGAGCACATAAGGAATATAACCAATAATGTACATTAACAACCTCAGTGTTATGTCTATACAAAATGGACCCAAAATAACTTCTTAAAGGATGGTTCTTTGAAGAGTGTATAAAAGTTAATGGTTTTTCATAGGACCAGTCCAAACCAAGACACCTTTAGAAACCTAGTATCTGACATGAGAAGCAAAAGAGTTTCTATATAGTACTAAAAAAGTTGTACTTGTAAAACTAACATTACATTTTTTGGTGATATCAGAAACCATTTTCAAAGAAGTATAAAAAGCATTTCAAAGAAGTATATAAAGTCCATAATACACCATTAAGTAAATTCTTTAAAGAACCTTTTTAAATGGTCCTATATAGCACCAAAAAGCATTCTAGTCAAATAATGCTTTTGTTAAGTGTGTAGAGAACTGTTAACCATGCAAAGAACTACCACATTTAAATGGTTCTTTGAGCACTGTATATTCCCAAATCATTTACTGAAGAACTCTTCAAAAACACAGAATGTTATTAGCCCCTTGTCCCAGCTCATTAAAACCTTTTATAGCAATATCTCACATTTGAGAAAAGAAACACACCTTCACTTCCTATGCCGATATACACTGGATGTTCTAACAAGTTCCACTTCCGTTCTACAGGGAGTGAGGAGTTTATATTGTACATAAGCATGAGATGAATATAAATTCCAGTCTTACTTTAGGATGCTGTTGTTGAAGGAATTGTAGCTAGCCATGGCCATGAGTGAGCCAAAGCCAATCCCGATGGAGTTAAAGATCTGAGCAGCTGCGTTGACCCACACCTACAGGCCAAACAAAAGCACTGTCTGAAATAAAACTAGCTAACTGGACAAGGGACATTCTGGACATTAATCCTCACTGTATGTCCAAAAGGATCCAGACACCCCTTCTAATAATGAAAGCAGCTACTTTAAGGTACACCCGTTGCTGACATGAGTGTCTGTTACACGCTTTAGTTTTTTCAGAAAGGTCATAAAATAGCACTTCCAAGAGACACTTGGCATGTGGTGGGACACTTTAGAGAAGTGTATCCGATGCAAAGGGTCAGATAGAGGGGTGTAAACTTCATGATCCTCTGAAGGATATTCACCAATCAGCGTTAACACTAAAACCAATAGCATGACATTGTGTTGGTTCCTTTTATGCTGCGCTGATCTGTGCTGTGCTTTCCAGCACCACAACGTTAGACGCAGATCCTTTAGGGCCTGTACGTTATGAGGTTGGGCCTCCATGGATAGAACTAGTTAGTCCAGTGTGGCATGGTGCATTACCCTACTGAAGGAGGTCATTAGGGAATACTGTTGCCATGAAGAGGTGTACCTGTCTGGAAATGTTTAGGGAGGTGGTACAGGTCAAGATAAAATCCATATAAATACCAGGCCCAAAGGTTTACCAGCAGAATATTACCCAGAGCATCACACTGCCTCCAGCGGCCATCTCTTACCCAGGTAAGCGACACACACACCTGATTGTTTACATGAAGTCTAAGAAAATGTGATTCCTCAGACCACGCCACCTTCTTCCATTGCTCCATGGTCCAGTTCTGTTGCTCACATGCCAATTGTAGATGCTTCCAGCAGAGGATAGGAGTCAGCATGGCCTGGCTCAATGTTAGAGAAACTTCAATTGTTCATAATTTGTTCAGATTACAGCAACACTTTGTCATGTCAGCTCGACCTCGGTCACGCCCCCAACGCAGCCCCTCCCCTGAGTACTAGATCACAGCCCTGGGCACGTAGTTGTGTGTGTTTGTGTCATCAGGAGCCCAGGCAACCCAGAGTCACACTGGAGCTTGGTTAGCTCATTAGCAGGGTTGCTGGGTACCTGATGACAGGTCCACCTGTCTTGTGTTAAAGTACATTGATTCTAGTTACCTGTGTTAGTGTCTGCGTTGTGTGATTGGGTGTTCGTGTATGTAGGTGTGTTTAAAAGCCCGTCGTTCCCAGGGATGCGTTGCGTGGTCACCCAGTACCAAGCCTCGCTTTTCAGATCCCGGGTAGCCGAGCTTGGGAGAAAGACTTATCTCCGACCCGCTTCTCCAAAGGGCAGTGAGTAGATGGGCTAATCACCTGTGTGTCACCCCTTTTTTTGTAGGAGTGCAGGAGCGTGTGAAACAGAAGTAAACGGCAATTCCCGCAGTGGACTAAAGAATCCCCGTGTGAGAGTGAGGTATCTATGGAAAGGAGAAGACTATCTATAGTACCCTTGTCTCGTCACAGTCAAGTTCCCTGCCTTACTCCTTCTCGCCTGAAGTATTTCTTTTGTTTACCTTCGAGTTGTTTTTGTTTTGGTGTTCGAGAGACTGCATGTTCTGTTTGTGAAGCTATTGTGAAAGATTAAAGAACTTTTATCTTCAAGTGGATTCCTGCACGTGTGTCCGCATACATTAGCCCCCCCGTGACACACGTCACTGCAGGTTTTCACGTCTGACACCTGACTGCCTCTTCATGCTCGTCTTGTCCTGTTCTCGGAACTTTGCCCCAAAAACAGGCCATTAAACATTCTCTTGGCTGAGATGTTTTTCTACATCTGGCTAAGGAAATGTGTTTTGTCTGTTTAATTATACAGTGTTTCTTATTTATATTATGTAAAGCAATAACAGAAAAGCAGTGTTATCCATTCTGAACACCAAGGCTAACTCAAAACATCCCACCTGAAAGCAAGTGTACTTATATTTACAAAAATGCACTACATTAAAATGTGCATGAAAGTAATAGGAAGAGCATAAAGAGCTGTAGGCACATGGGCTGTTGAGGTACTGAATATTTCAGAAGCCATGAGTACATTTGACTACTGTGCTGAAGGAAAAAACAGAAGCTCCTAAGATGGTGAAGTTTTAGGCAGGAACTTAAAAACTCAACCTTATTGTATAATGGTCTTATTGCATAGTGGCCAACTTTCAGGATAACTTTCAGGGATAAGACTTTTCGCAAGGGAAATATTCTGTTGTGCTGCCAACATAAACCAATGTGGTGATTTGAAAGTTTTCAATAACATTTCAAATGTTAAAGCAACAACTCTAATTCTCTTGATTTAAGAGGAAACTGAGTAAGCAGGTATTAAATTTTTGAATATACAATGCATCTCCGTCTACTGTGTCTCCACCTCATCACTGCTATTACTTAAGGGTGTCAAATTCTGCTTATTTACTCAGATTGTCTGTCTTCAATCAGCTGATCAGGTGTGCTTCTGCCACACAAACTCTGTTAATAAGACTGGATACACCTGCTCTAGCCATTCCCTTCTCCTACCTCCACCGACAGCAGCTTCTCCCACTCAGGAACGATGAAGAACCGGATACCTGTCATGGCTCCAGGAAGCTGAACGTTGTTGATTAGCAGGGCCACCAAGATCACATAAGGGAAAAGAGCTGTGAAGTACACCACCTACAAATTACACACACATATAAGGTATTAATTATACATAGTGTAAGATCTTTCTTTTGAGTTACTGTTCAATTATTTAAGGTTTTGTTAACAAAAAATGCTTTTTACCCATTCTCACTCATTTTTTTGCAAGTTGATAGTCTTTCTTGGTATAAAGAACTGCAAACCCTATTTCCAAAAACATTGGAATGCTTTCCAAAAATGCTATAAAAAGTAAAATCTGTAATTTGATCATTTGCTTTTACCTTAATTTATCAGGCAAAAGGACAAAGAAAATATTTTCAGTTTTCACTGACAAACTTATGTCTAGCTGGTAAACATCAACAATTTTAGAAACTGATGCCTGCAATGCACACCAAAAAAGTTAAGACAGAAGCAAAGCAAGACTGAAAATTCTCTAGAAGGTTCCTCAATTAGCAGGTTAACTGGTAACAGGGATGGGTATCAAGATTTGACATAAAAGGAGCATTGTCAGGCCTGGGGACAGATACGGTTGTGGCCGCCATTAGATTTTGTATGTGTGGAACTTTTATTTTGAAGGGGTTTAAAATGAGTGTATTTAGTTATTAGTGGGAAATTGAGTTCTGTTTTGTATAAATACCCCTTTTGGTCATGTAGCAGGTGTCAGTCAACCATCACCTTGACTTCGTGTGAGAGTGGTTTTCAGTTCTCCTTTGCGTTTAGTAAAGTCTTGTTTTTCGGCTTTATTCAAAAATAAAGTCTTTCAGAAACATGGAGGTCTGCAAATGCGCTGGTAAACATGAGAGAATGATCTATCAGTTAAAAACATATTTCTCAATGTTTCATTGTTGCTCACCGCAAGATGGCAAAGAATTTAGGTCCATCACCACCTACAGTTAATAACATTGTGAAAAGATTCAGGGAGTCTGGAGAAATCTCTAAAAGCCAAGGGTGGAAACCGCTGCTGAATGTACGTGACCTTAGAGCCCTTAGGCGGTATTACTCTGTCCGTCAAGCTGCTGTGATGAACAGAGCCACTTTGGGAAATCATTGTTGCTGAACACAGTCCACCGCTGCATCAAGCCATGCTCCCTGAAACTGTATTATGCAAAGGGAAAGTCACACATCAGTTTTGTGCAGAAACATTGGTGAGTTCTCTGGGCTTGAGCTCATCTGAGATGGACCAAAAGACAATGTAAATGTGTTCTTTGGTCAGATGAGTTTCTTCTTGTTTTTGGGAAAAATGGATGTTGGTTTCTATGTGGTAAGGATAAGAAGACCAACCACACTCATCAACAAAAGTTGCAAAAAGCAGCATCTGCGATGTTAGGGGGGAATCAGTACCCATGGCATGGGGGATCTGTATATATGTGAAGGCACCACTGATAGAGGCTTACATTGAAATTGTAGAGAGATATATATGCTCTCTGCAAGACGTCATCTTTTCCCAGGAACTCAATGTATATTTCAGCTGGACAGTGCCAGGCCTCATTCTGCACAAATTACAAAAGCATGGCTTCATAAACATAGAGTGCATGTGCTTGACTGGCCTGCATACAGTCCAGATCTGTCTCCTATTGAAAATGTCTGGCACATCATGAAGAGGAGAATCAGACAACAGTGACCACGGACTGATGAGCAAAAAAGGGCAAAATTGCAACCATTAGTTTCATGAGTTCTCAAACAGTGTAATTAAAAGAAAAGGAGATGTGACCCAGTGGTGCGTCTGTCCCAACCTTTTTAGAGTGTGTTGCTGGCATCAGTTCCTAAATCTAAGTTTATGTTCATCATATAGAATAAAGCTTGTTAGTGAAAACTTTTCTTTTTCCTTTTACCTGTTAAAGGTTCAAGTGAAAAATAAAATTACAAATTGTAGTTTTTTTATTGCATTTTTCAGCAAAAGTGTTTTGGAAATGGGTTTGTAAATCATTTTACCACTCTTAATGTCACAATAGGGCTATGCCCGTTCAGGATGGAGATGCAGTTGCAGACAGACATGCATTTTAAAGAGAATATCGGGATGGCACGAGGGGCCCAAAACTCTAAACCGCAGCACCACTGGACAGTGTAAAGTGATTGGAGGAGAACTCTGACTGCCTACTCTGCTGTACAAGCTAATAGTTGCCCATTCTGGATAGCATCATACTGAGTAACTACCCATCCAGAGAGAGCGAAGCTAAATGTGCTCTCTTTGACTCCCAGCTATGGATGGCTGCAGCACAACTGAGGATCAAATTTGCAATCTCCCAACGAAAGGACCAATGCTTATACAGGTGTGTCACTTGTTGGCCCCTGATGTTTTTTAATGAGGTTACTGATTTTGATCTAGTAATTGTGACAGCACTGGTGTGAAGTACTTTCAACTGCAATGAAAAAAGCCTAAACAGCTTGTTATAAAACCTTATCTTTAATATTTTAAAGGTTAACATAGAAACGCATTTTGTTTGTTGTAGTATATTAGAAAAAAAATCAGCTGGTTAGGTGGTTAGGGGCTTGCTTCTGTGGTCAGAATGTTGTGGGTTCAAATCTCAGGACTGCTAGTGGCACCTCTGAGGTACCCTTGAGCAAGGTACTGTCCCCATACACGGCTCCCTGGGTGCGCCTTTTTTGTTGCAGGCCACTGCTTCACTTGGTGAATGGGTTAAATACAGAGAAAGAGAGACTGGGAAATTATGTAAAAATGATATGTTGTTCTTTAACCCCTTAAAATCCCTGTCATATTATATCCTTATGTTCATTATGATAACATCTTCAGTTAACATGCCCCCCATGTTTTCCCAGTTATATACCAAATCCATGGCTGAAATTCCTTTTCTTTATTCCTCCTTCCCTCACATCCTTACCTTTCCAGTGGACTTGACTCCTTTGAAGATGCATAAGTAGACAAGGAGCCATGCTAGAATCAGGAGAAGGAAGAGTTCCCATCTCAGAGTACCAGTCTCCTCTACTCCAGCAGTCCTTTCCAACACTTTATAACTGTGTGAAAATGAAATAGCTGTTCAGATAAAACTACAGATGAAGCATTTGAACCTAAACCATAGCAAGAGAACTGACTGAATATTTAAAGCTATTAATAAGCTAGAGAAGAGATTGGAAAATAAGAGAGAGATGGGAAAAGTAGAAAACAAGAGAGCATGAGAAGGGAAATTGGAGCGAACGAGAAGAAAAGAGATGAGAAGAAAAGAGAAAAGATAAGAAAAATGAAGAGGTGTCCAAAGAAGACAACAGACAAGAAAACCTAAACGAAAATATAAGAAGAATATTGAAAAGGTGTCCAGAGAAGACCAGAAAATTATAAAAGACGGCAAGTGAAGAGATGATATGAAATAAAAACCAAAACAACAGGGCCACTGAGAAACTCACTTGAAGAACTGCTGACTGGGGGTGGATGTAGAAGAGCCACCGGTGACAGTGTCAGAGCAATTGGCTCTGTTCCAGGTGTTATTACAGCTCTGCCAGGGCAGTGGGGATTGGAAGGAGCTGAATAGGTAATAAAGTGCCCAGGTAATTATCACATTGTAGTATGTGCACATGATGAATGAGATGGCTACTGTGGCCATGCCCACGCCTGAAGAGAAAAAACATATACAGTTAACTGACACACCTGAAACTGAATTAACAACACTTAGCGATTCTTCTTAATGATATCTGGTCAACAGCAGTTAGAAAGCAGTGACCGATAGATAGATTGATGGATGGATTGATGGATGGATGGATGGATGGATGGATAGACAGACAGACAGACAGACAGACAGATAGATCGATCATTCATTTCGTCCCCCCATTTTCCACCCAGCAGTTTGTATGAGGGACATATGTAAGACACCGAGTGCAGTGTCCCTCCCCTCTGGCAAAACACTGCATTACAGGTATCACCCCTGTCCAACCCTCTCACCGATTCCAGACCCGCGTAACCCCCCACCCCAGTGACCCGCTCCCTACACTAAAAATGCTTCTAATGCTCCTGGGTTACAGACTGCTGTACAGCATAGTGGAGTTATAAAATGACCAACGAGTGGAAGTACAAGGTAGATGTTTCTGGGAATGCAGCAGAATGGGTGAGAATACCTTTCAGCAAAGGGCACACTTTGGCCATAGCATGAACAGGCCCATTCCTCAAGTACTGACCCACAGTCAGCTCCATGTGCAGCAGAGGAATGCCCAGCAAGACTAGCATGAGCAGATAGGGCACCAGGAATGCACCTGAGGATGAAAGACAAAATCTATCCGTAATATATTTCACATTTTCAAGATGCCAATAATACAAAACACCTGGTTTTCTTTTTTCATTTTTTCAAAAAATGTAACATATTGAAGACTCACTGGGTTTATTCTGTGGAAAACACATTTGGAAAAACACATACTACATTGGAAATAACACATGGCGCGCTTTCAGACCTTTCTGGTGTTTTGGGTTTCTTTGAAGAAGAAGAAGAAGATCATGATGGTGAAGTAAAAAGAAGTCAAAGAAGACAATGTAGTACAGGACAAAGATAAGAAAGATGTGGAAGAAGAAGAGAAAAAAGATGTGGAAAAAGATGAAAAAAAGTGGAAGAAGAGAAAGAAAAAAGAGAAAATTAGAGAAGACAATGTTGAAGAAAGAAGAAGATGCCAAGGAAGAAGAAGAAAATATTCTAGGGAACATTTGCCGTAGAATATGCGCTAACTAAACATACATACTGTTTTTTTAGGTAGCTCAAGGTTTTCAGAAGAATTTTTTTTGTGTTCTTAGAAACTGTCCTTTAATAGTTTCTCGTGCAGTCTTTGAACCTGAACTATAAATTGTCAGCATCGACTCATCGTTACGTTTTACTCTTATCTTCTACCCTCTCTCTCTCTCTCTCTTTCTCTTTCTCTCACTATCTTTCTGTCTCATTAAAAATATATAGTTTTTAAATACAATGAGTAATTTGACTTTTTCGAACACTGTTAAATGTATATCATTAACATGATTTCTGCAAAGAAACTCTGTCCTCAAACTACAGTTAAATACAGTGACACAGGAGAGTGACTGTAAGAAGCCCAACTAGCAGACATTCAGACATTCCAATTTTTTTTTCTTACCTCCACCGCTTCTGTAGCAAAGGTAAGGGAACCTCCAAACGTTCCCCAGGCCCACAGCACAGCCTATCCCAGCCAAAGTGAACTCGATCTGGCGGCTCCATGTGGGCCTCCCTGCTTCAAGCTCTGTAGTCATGTCTCCTCACTGCTGCTGCTTCTGTCGCTGTGTCTTCTTGCTAAAGTGCTGGAACAGGAAAGCTGCAGCGGTAAATGAAAACTGGTCATGTAATCATTCTTTATGGGCATTAATGATTAGCTGGAAAGCATAGCAGAGGTGACAGACCAGTAAAGCAGTATAAGTTTTAGATAAACATGTCTCTTTCCAATTGTTTAACTCTATCCTTTAAGCCTTAAAGTGAAAGTCTGGTTTCTCAAAGTGTCTGCGTAACTTAGTCAATGCGATTGAAAGTTCATTGTAGAATAACTTGCTGACAAGAATTATTTTACAGTAGTGATGATGGGAACCATATGTTGCAATGTTTACAGCTCATTTTATTTACAATTCAAAACCACCAAGGAACCCACACGTGCCTTCTGAGTTTTATATGTAATTTGATCATGGTAATGTAGTGATAAATATAAATGTTAATATAAAAATATTTAAAAACTTGATTAATTCTGCCTTACAATGTGTCACGGTTCCGGTCCGTGACCACCAGAGGGCAGCCAAGGACTAATGAACTGCCCTCCATGAACAGCTGTCCTCAGTCAGCACTAATGAACACGGAGGACTCATTGGCTGCCCTCTTCTCCCCATAGTATTTAAACTGTCTGTAGTCCCAATGACAGCATGGAAGCAAGCGCTCAGTTCAACCTACCTTATCACATAAAGCTCAGCTCAGCTATCTATCTATCTATCTACTCCTCTCTCTGTCTCTCTATCTAGTCATCCTCCTACCTCTCTATCTACTACTCTCTCTCTCTCTCTGTCTGTTTACTCACCTCCCTATCTCTCCACCTCCTCATCCCTCTGTCTGTCTGTCCACGCATCTATCGACCTGCCCTTCTCTGCCCTACCTCCTTTGCTCCCCAATCCCTTTTCCCTAGTTTTGTCTGGCCTGGCCCTCGAGCATTTTTCTGTTCTGTTTATTTTCGTGAATAAAAACCTACCTTCATGGAAGTCCGTGCCTGTGCCTCGCCTCCTTCTTCCAGACATGTGTCCGGTGTGACAATGCCTTACACTCTTCAGAATTAAGGTGCCGGAAAGGGCTTTTCGGAATGAGTACCTTGCTTTAGGGTACCTCAGAGGTGTCACTAGCTGTCCTGGGAACAAATGACCTTCCAGTTGCAGGGACAACTCACTAACCACCAGGCTACCAGTTGAGAGCATCTGCATAATGTAAAGGTTTACAGAATTCTTCCTGGAATTATGTGGTCAGTCCAAGTTAGGAACATTTATTTTGAAGAGTGCATTGCTTGAAATTGTAAGTTCAGCCAAATGCATAGTTTAGACCTAGAAGTGCAATCACAGATCCAGTTATAATAGCCATTACAGGTTTTTACAAAAACACCTGCTGGAGAGTAAAACATTAGCCCCAGCATAAACTGTATGCATGTGTGCTAATCAAGGTCTTTTCCCAGGCAAAACAAAAATGTGAAGGGGCTATTTGGCATAACATGATTCTTCTGCTATCTTAAAATATAAGCCAAAGGCCAAATCTGTCTAATAAGAATGAATTTATCACATCTCCTATTGGACCATTTTGATTATACTTGCTTTGCAAAATACTTCAGTAAGAGACCAGCCTGGGGTCACTCTTACCAGCAGGGGGAGATGCAGCAATGCCACTGTCGTGGCAGGTAGAAGAAGAAGACGACGAAGGCCGCCGACCTTCCGCAATCAACTGACATCGGCTGCACCTGTGGGCAGCCCTTTATAGCCGGGTTCACACTTGGCCTCGTTGCTGAGTCTTTGTGTTCACAGGCATAAGATGTGCACTGGTAATCTCGGTACAGCAAAAGTTCATTTTTACTCACACCACACTCCTGATCCTTTCCCTTTTCTCTCTCTGAACTGAGCCTGCCGTTTTGCAAGGCCAAGTGTTGTTTTGGTTGAGGGTGTTTTGAGATTCTCCTGTGTGTGGAGTGGCCAGTTTCCCTCCTGGCAGTTTCTTAAATTAACTCTTATTTTCTGCTTAGTACACCATCTGTGGCCTTCTAAAGCATCAGGCTATGGTTCTACCTCAGTGTTGCAGCAAGTAAATGCTGTAGTGTAACGTGGCTTGAATTTCACTTGTCAGAGAATCAAATCACTAATTCACTGTGGGATCAAATCCCATCTGTAGCGAGTTAGACTTGAATCAAATTTGAATCAAGTCTTTGTTGAATCACACCCGTGGCAAATCTGTGATTCAATTCTCTGTTCTGCGGTTGAATTAGAAAGCTTTATTGTTCCTGTAGGAAATTGCTTATGTAATGACTGCAGAGACATATGGAGGAACAATAAAAAATATAAAGTCTAAATAAAAATCTGTAGAAAAACCTCAATATGAAAATACACTATGCTACATACAGAAATGCTGCATTTATTATGGGTCCATTATTTCGGCCGGCACTCAGATTTAAATCACCCCTTATTGTAACTTCAAATATTTTGAGAGTTTATTGCACTAATAAAGTCACGTTGGCCCAACAGATATCTCCAGATACCAGACAATAAATAGATAATGCTTCTTTCATCATGTCAGGTAGGTTTGTTGTCATATACATAGTGCACAATGAAATGAAACAATGTTCCTCCTGGACCATGGAGCAACACGAGAACAAAAACAGAAACATGCGACTAGATAACAGAGGACAGGTCAAAATACACAAAGAAAAAAGAGCGAGAGACCAACAAAACTTTTAGTGTATTCAGCGTTTAAATGGATAAAGTAGCATGCCAGATACTGTATTATACTAAATAAAATACTGTATCAAAAATATCTGCTCACTTAATCACAGGTTAATCAGTGACACTGACACAGCACTGAGAAGCAAAGAAGGACCTGAAGTCCACTCTTTCATTTTCACCTGACCATTTCCACCCTTTAAGATGAGGCCTTTGTTCTAAATGGATGTTCTTTATTATGTCTCACATAAAAAGCAGTTTGGACTGAAACACTGCTTTAGACTGAACAAGTGGATATAAATAAATGTGCTGTGTTGGCAGTTTAATTTCTATATACTGACTGTCAGTACTGGAAAGCGAAGGGTAAATTTAGATTCTTTGACAGCACAGACATACTACATTAAAGCCTCTTATTCAAGTAATTCCAGAAAAAATTGGTATTCTGTGATATTTCACACACACACAGTATCACAATGGTAACTGCCATTATTCCACTGGGTGGGAAATGAGTACAGGGGGAATCTTAGCTTTCCAGTCCTGTAAGTGCCCATAAATTAGAACACAGAAAGCTGAGTCAATTCCTCAGCTACACTCTAGCTGCAAAGCACAAATAAAAGAAAAAGTGTTTTCTGAGAACCTAACTCATGTAAAGCAATGTGTTTTTTCTGGAAAACAGTTCTCAAGCCCTATACAGACCAGTTAAGGATTTCTATTACTCTTTTATTTGGCATATCAGCATTACAAATAAACAAATCAAACCTTGTTCATAAATAAATAAATAAATAAAATAAATAATAAGGTAATATCAGCTCACCATGATTATGAAGAAATAATATCCATCTCACCAGACAATCAGAGTGGTATAAAACACAATTAACTTCACATACATTACTTTGGGAACTTTGAGACCAGTGTGCAGACAGTTTTTCGAGACTTTGTCCACATTGCTGACTACGTCTAGCGGTGTTTATAGTCACTGCATATATTTGCATTTTGCGAACACACACAGCTGTCATTCTGGAACTCAGCACCACTGGACGTAAAACAAACAATGAATTTACACTTCAGGAGGACGTCAGCTGACCACTCCCTGCTGCAGCAACAAGTTCCTTGGTGTACATATCTCTGAAGACCTCACCCAGACCATCAGCACCAATTCTGCCGTGAAGTAAGTACAACAACGCCTTCACTTCCTGAGCGAGACAGTCTGCCACCACCTGTCCTCACCACCTTCTACAAAGGAACTACTGAGGGTGTGTTGACCAACTGCATCACTGTGCGGTTTGGGAACTGTAAAGTTCAAGAGCGGAAGTCCCTGCACTGCATAGTGAGGACAGCTGCAGAGATCACTGGGATCTCCCTCCCCTCAATCCAAGACATCTTTAAGACTTTAAGAGTTTCTGCTATTGTAACGGACCCGTCCTACCCTTCCCATATGTAGTTTGACACTACCATCAGGTAGATGGCTCCACATCACCAGGACAAACACAGCCAGCTTCTTCCCCCAAACTCGCAGTCTCTGAACTCCCTGTCGTCACCCAACTCCAGATCCTCTTTAACCCCACCCAGTACCCTCGGCCCCCTCCCACCAGATATTGCACATAATTATGCACTGCCACTTTGTACTCTGTTATGGACATTAGCATTGTTTTCACTCATATACACAACATTTTGCACATATACTCTAAGCCTACAGTCACGGTTGCCCTTGCACATGGCATGGTCAGGCAGGAGGCACAGATGCAGACTTCAATTTCTTCTTTATCTTTTATTTTCAAAACACAAACAAAATTGCATGGTGGCCTGAAAACAGAACGTTAGGCTAATACAAAACAAGGGTAGGTGTGAGGGTGGACACACAAAAACCAACTGAAACACAAGCACTATATATACACATAAAACAAACTCAAAACACCAGGTAATAATCTGGTCACATACCTGGCAGCTGAGAAGCCTCATTGCCAGTGATGAGACCCCACCCTGCTGTTAACACAAAAGCCCTCTTTGTTTAGGGCAACAGCAGACTCTAGTGGCTGCTGACAGGGGGTGTGACACCTCCACACATACATATACATAATCAATGTACTACATACTACATTACACGTATATTACACATACATACCAACTCACAAAAAGTTAGGGATATTCGGCTTTTGGGTAATGTCAGGATGAACCTAAAATGCATTATAACCTTTACAGGTGAACTTAATACGACCTTCCCTAAACGTTTGAATGCACATGTCCAACTGCTCAATGTTTCAGTACTTTTTACACAATTTGCTGTTCTCTGACAAGGAGCTTAATGGCAAAATTCACAACAGGTGTTTGATCCATGTATCGACCAATACATTTCCTGGTTCTATCAGAATTAGTATATATACCATCCTCCTCATCATGCTGTTCACATTTTGATATCATGACACCAAAACAACACATAACAATTGATAACAATTGATCATTGCAAGGCTTCAAACAGGATGTTCTCAGATGGAAGTGGTCACTGAGCTTAGAGTGTCTCAGAATGTCATTGGCAGGTTGCAACAGAGATACAGAAAAACTGGAAGAGTCACAGAAAAGCATAGAAGTGGACGTCCTTTGGTCACATCCCACACCGATGACCGCTTCATTGTGAACTGTGCCCTGCGGAACCGGATGATGAATGCCACTCAACTCCAAGCACATTTAATTTTTTAATTTTTAAAAAATTCTTTGACATAGACATTACAAACATTACAAAGACATAGGCATACATATATACAAACATTACAAAAATATAGATCTCGTGTGGGATACGTGTGACATACATTAGACATATGGACATGGAAGACACAACCGAGTAGGGGTTGGGGGTTGGCGGGGGGGTGTATGTGTGTGATGTGTGTATGATGGATGTGTATATGTTCAATTGTATGAAATGTTCTGAGTGGCAGTACTGTATTGAGGATATGGTATTGAGTAGATACAGAGTTCTGAATAGTAAGGTTTAGGTGGGGGCTCACTGGGAGGGTAGATTGGAGAGCTGAGCTTAGGCTTGAAGTTGGAGATGTCAGTTCTTCTGGCTGCTCTGTCCCCTACCCCGGCCATGATGATAACAAACCCAGGAGGGCCTATGACATCAGAGTGTAGGATGAGGGGGCATCAGAGGGTGTGTGAACCTGAACCCATAAGGCCCCCCCCACCCACCACCACCCCAGACAATGGCCAACCCAGGCAGCCAGGTCTAACCATACACATCTCACTAGCCCTTTGATATGAGTTCCTACTAGTGTCTAAGTGCCCTTGAAAGAGTTTTAGTGCAGATGGGAAACCATATTCAGGACTCACATCTGGCACCTCACTCGCCCTATCTTTGTAGTGATTGTGTACCTGCAAAGTGGGATGCAATAAAACTTTTTTTTTTTGCCTTGATTTGGAATGTTGGACATCTAGCATGTAGTGCATTAAAAAAAGTGAAGTGTGTCATGTGGCGCAGACCCAGGTAGCCATAGGGGCGAAGGAGGGCTGGGAGGGCGGAAGGGACCAGAGGGCATATGTCAACACCAATGTTTAACATGCCCCCCGCTCATCTGTCGGGTCATCCAACAGGGCTGGTAGTCTGGAACCTCAGAGGGACAGAGCAGGTCAGAGGAGAGCTATAGAGTGTTTAAATTAGCAAGGTGAGCAGGAGGAAATTCATGAACCAGGTCTCAGACAAAGCGGACCAGCGGAGTCACGACTGTAGAAATGTAGAAAATGATGACCAGATGGAAATGAACTCTTGCGAGTCATTTCCAGATGAATTGTGTGAAATTTCCAATGATATATGGTCTATTAACAGGTTTTTCCAGAAAGAGATGTGAATTTTTTTCCAGTTCATGACGATTGTTTTCTTGTCCAGCAAAACTTTACAATTTCGGTTGTTCAGGTTAATTGTTGAGGTGTCCCCAAGCAGACAGAGATATGGCGAAGTTAGGATGTGGCAGCCAAGGAAGGTGAAAAGTAGCCCTGTGATGTTTTCCCAGAATTGTTTAATAGGGCTGCAGTTCCAGAACGTGTGTATGTATATGTTCAGGCAGCTCTGTGTGCAGTGGGGACAAATGTCTGAGGTGAAACCCATATGAAATAATTTCCGGCTAGTGAGATGGGTCCTGTGGAGAGTCTTGTATTGTATTAACTGTAGGTTAGTGTTTTTGGTCATAAGAAATGTATTTTTGCAGATTTCAGTCCAGAAAATGGGCATCTGTTGAAATGAAGAGGTCTGATTCCCATTTAGCAGAGGGTACGCTGCTTGTGGTGTCTGTCTGTATAATTATTCTGTAGATTTTTGACAGTAGTTTTTTGGAGGATGGTATATTGATTAGACGTGAGATAGATGCAGCAAGATCTAGGTTGACCATTGGGGTGTTTATGGTTGACTTGATTGATGCTTTAATCTGTAGATATTGTAGGAAATGTTTGTTTGTGATGCCAAATTTCTGGACCAAATCGCCAAACGAGGAGAAGCTGCCATTATGGAGAAGTTAAGTACTTTTTTGTTACAGGTGAAGTCGGGGTTATTCCAGATTGGGGTGAGTCTTGAGGGTAAAAGCTTTGTGTTGGTGATGTTATGAAATTTCCACCAGGCTGTCAGCGTTGAGCCAATTGTGGGAGCTTTAAAACAGGGATGTTTCTTAATTGTTTAGGAGCAGAAGGGCAGGTCAGAAATCTGGAGGTTAGTGAAGATGGTTTGTTCTAGGTCTAGCCAGGTGTTGTAGGATTGGTTTTGGTGAGTCCATCTGTGCACATATTGAAGATGATTTGCCAAACAATAATGAGTAAAATTGGGTGCTTCTAAGTTTTTGGTTTTTGTAAGGTAGATAGTTTTATTCTAGGTGTGTTGTTTTTCCAGTAAAATTTTGTAATTGCTCTAGCAATTTAAACCAGGAAATGGTTGGCTGTACTGGTGTCATTGTGAAGAGGTAATTTACTTTAGTTAGTATTGTCATTTTAATAGTCGATATTCTGCCCATGATGGAAAATGGTTTGTCCAGCGTTGGAGGTCTTCTTGAACTGATTTCAGAAGGGGGGTGAAGTTAAGTGTGAATAGGTCCGACAGCCTGGGGGAAACCCTTATACCGAAGTAAGTGATGTGGTCAGTACATAGGGGTAGTGTGTTGTCACGGTTCCGGTCCGTGACCGATAGAGGGTGATCACGGACTAAGAACTGATAAACTGATCACAGCTGACCAGAGTCAGCCATTATTAATACCCCGTTCCCATTGGTTGTTTCTCACCCCTCCTGTGTATTTAAATCAAGCTCATTTTCAGTTCTGGTCACGGAAGCATTTACGCTCTCCAAGTTCTACTTGCTTTCTTTCTACCATCACCTAATCTATGCTAGTTGCCTTTTCTATTCTCCTCTGTTCTACCTACCTTAGTTCACTTAGATATCCTATTCCTCGTTTCTCTTGTCTGGCCCTTGAGCCTTTTCTGTTCCTTTTTGGTTTCTTTCAATAAAGCACATATTCTCATGGAAGTAGGCGACTGTGCCTCACCTTTCTCAATCGGACCTAGATCCAGCGTGACATGTTGGCTGCCGCATTGCAACTTTTGGGTTGTAATGAGAGGATAGATGATTTGTTCCAGTTGACTGAATATTCAGATACATTGTTTCTTTAAGGGAAATTAAGGGGTGTTGCAGAAATAGTAAAATATCATCTGCATAGAGGCTGATTTTGTGATGGATTTTTTCTGTCCTAATACCTTTGACGAGCGTGTTTTGGTGGATGGCAGCTGTTAAAGGTTCGATAAAGATGATGAACAATAGTGGTGAGAGTGGGTACCCTTGTCTAGTTCCTCTGTCCAAGGTGAAACTTTGTGAGGTTAGTCCATTGGTGATGAAAGTGGCTGTCGGTGTGGTGTACAGCAATTTCACCCAACTAATGAATGAGTACCCAAAGCCATGTTTTCCTGTGGAAAACAGGAAATTCTAGTTGACTCTGTCAAATGCCTTCTCTGCATCTAATGTGACAATGGCTGTATCATTTTTTTGCATTGTAGAGTAATACATGATATTGAATAACCTGCGAGTGTTACTGGAGCCCAACCTGCCTTTAACAAAACCTGTTTGATCTGGATGAATTATGGATGGTATGACCTTCTCAAATCTGAGGGCTAGGCTTTGGCAAGGATTTTTGTGTCTACATTGATGAAAGAAATTGGTCTGCAACTTGATGGTAAGGTTGGACCGTTATTGGGTTTGAGTAGAAGTGAGATTGTTGCCGTGTTGGAGGTTACTGGTAATCTGGAATTCTGTTTTGATTCATCAATCATTCTAATAAATAGTGGGGCTAGAATTGACCAGAAGTGTTTATAGAACTCAGCAGGGAAGCCATCTGGACCAGGTGCTTTGTTGTTTAGCATAGATTTAAGAGTGGCCAGAAACTCATCTTGGGATAATGTTATTTCTAATTTATTCTTTTGCTGATTGTTCACTTGGGGTAGGTTGGTACTGTTCAAAAAAGAGTTGATATCTTCTTTATCAGGTTCTTTTTCTGATGAATATAGCTGGTTGTAGAAGTGGAAGAAGATTTGATTTATCTCATTAGGTGAGTGAGTAAGCCTTCCCACTGAGTTCTGTAAAGCCGTGATTATGTTTTTTTCTTTGTTTCTGTTAATTTGGTTTGCCAGATATTTACCAGATTTGTTGCCATGTTGAAAATGATCCAGTCTTAACCTGTGTATTAAAAATGATATGTGATATTTCCTCTGAGTACTGCTTTTCCTGTTTCCCATAGCAGAAAGAGGGATGACTCAGGGCAGTTATTCATTTCTAGAAAGAAAGACCAATTTTTTTAAAATAAAGGTGTTGAATTGTAGGTCCTGTAAAAGAGAGGTGTTAAGGCGCCATCTGGGAATTGGTTTGTGTGGGCAACTAGTCAACTGGATTGTAACTGGGGCATGATCACTAATGATTATAGGATGTATTGTTGATTGAACGATATTAGAAATTAAAGAGTTACTTGTAAGAAAACAATCGAGGTGGGAGTATGATTTGTGGACTTGCGAAAAGAAGTGCCAACTCCTCCAAGCACATTTAAGGGAGGTGAGAGGCACCCAAGTGTCACATCAGACCATTCGAAACCGTTTAGATCAGCATGGTCTGCGTGCTAGATGACCTGCAAGGGTACCTGACCACACCACCAGGCACAGGGAGCATTTACGCTGGACGAGGGCCTCAGTGCTATTCTCTGATGAAAGTCAATTCATGTTGAGCAGTAATGACGTCAAAGAGAGCGCTATGCATCAGCCACTGTTGTCACCAGACGAGCCTTTGGTGGTGGTGGTACAGTGTGGGCAGGTGTGTCTAGTCAATACAGAACTGCCCTACACTTTGTGAATGGTACAGTGACAAGCACATACTACCTGAATAACATCATTAATCCAGTCTGTTGATGAAAAACATAACATCATTAATTTTGGAAAGGGTCTGTTGATAAAAAAAATTATTTTTAATTTTCTTAGTTTTTGAGAAAAATTATTATATTTCTTTAATTTTACGTTTCTGTTTAAATTATAGCCAGTTTTAAAGTTTACAGCTGTGTGAAAGTTTACAGCTCCCTTTTTTACAGCTGGGTGAAATAATCAGCAGAAAACAAGCAAATCTGTGGTTAACACAGCTGGATTAAAATAATCCACAGGCACACAGGATGGAAACACCCTTTATTATTGTGAAAATCAGAATTTTTTCTAAGATATTCTTTTTTCTGATGAATTTATACCCTGTTCCAAATTATTATGCAAATTCTATTTAAGTGTCACAAAAATTAGATTTTTTAGTTTCCAATTAAACTCATCGATGGCATTGTGTGTCCGGGCTCTTTGGATCACTGGAAGAAATTTTAGACACCTGTGACAATTAGTTTACCAGGTGT
>JBBJLS010085555.1:0-23580 GCA_037577275.1 Bryconaethiops microstoma
TCCACATCCTTAATCCATATGAGGAACAGCTGTTAAGTAAGTCCGAGGCTGCCCTCTAGCGGTCATGGCCCGGAACCATGATAAAGTTCTCTCCACAGTCACTCGTGTCTCTCCTTGAAGGCCACGGGCCAGATCCGTGACAGAAAGCTAGTGTTTAGTTAGCTAATGCATTAAAATATAACTAGTGTTTAAATAAAATGCATTAAACAATAATGTCAGATAACCAGATAACTGTTTAGTTTTACCTAGCTTCTCACTAAATGGTAAGCTTTAGAAAACAAAATTTTTTACAAATAACATTTTTGATAAAGCTGGAAAAAAACACATACATTTAAGACAAAATCATAAAGGTAATAAACTAACTGATTCCGTTTCAAATTAGGTGTCTTTAGCAACTCATACAGCACTGTCACTACGTGTGATGTGTTCCTAGAATGCTAACTTACCACTTATACCAACATTTAGCTTGATGCCTGTGTTGTGTAAAGTCCATTTGTCATACATGAACACACCACTGGACACAGTTCACAGCACAAAATTCTTTCTCTGCATTTAATTTATTCACCAAGTGAAGCAATGGGCAGCCAGGAACACAGCGCCCAGAGAGCAGTGTGTGGAGATGGTACTTTGCTCATGCCACCTGCAGTCCTGGGATTCAAACTCATGACCTTCTGATTGCAGGGGCAACTCCCTAACCACTAGGCCACCCACTTCTGACACAACAACTCAGTCACAAGCCTGACAAGTCTGGCTTTCAAGGAAAACTTTGAGGAATAACACCCATCCTGTGATTATAAATCAACTGATGATGAATGGGGTGGGCATGATAAAATGTATAGAAAAATATGGGCCACAGATAAACTCCACACCAATGTAGTGAATCTATAAGGTAAGTGAAATAATGTGGATGTCAAGTCAAAGTTCAAAATAGGGGATTCTAATTATTCTTCTGGTTGCCTTGCACCTTCCCCAGGTGCAAGGCAACCAGAGACAACCCGAGCATTCTCCTCTCCAGAGACAACCCGAGCATTCTCCTCTCCAGAGACAACCCGAGCATTTGTTCAGCACGTTAACAGGACGGAAGTAAAAGTACCCTCATCAAAAGTTGTGTGAAAGATTAGCATAACAGATGCTTAGAATGCTAATCCAGTCAGCAGGAGTAAAACACTAGCCAGCTGAGGGGGGATAACGTTACTTGTTCAGGCCTATTAGGCCTCTGTTGTTATGCATGAATTAATAGAGGCTAAAGTTGCTGTTGAGTGTTAAGAGGTGGGTCCTCTGTGCCCCATTACAATGCCTGCTCACCTCTGGCCAGGGAGAAATGAGGATTAGCCCCATATGATGGTCAGGGGCTAATTAGAAAGAGAAAAGCAGCAGCATACAGCATTTAGGAGCCCAGGGTATGGCATGGCGCATGAAATGAAAGGGGAGGGACGTGAACTGAGTTCCAAGCAGCTAAAAAGTACTAAAAAGATATGAACAGAACATGTCTAGGCAATTCCTAAAACAAACGGGCTTTCATCTTTCTCAGATCCTTAAATCAAGGCTTACCCACCAAGGGTGACCGTCTTGATGGATGGAAGATGACAAATAAGAGTATGGGACCTTCAGAAAGACTGTGCATGCTGTGTGCTAAATACATACCATCAAAATAGGTTTTGTTCTAAACAAAAAAACTAAACTTGAAAAGCACAGATTTGTAAAGAGGAATTCTTGGAGGAATGCCATAAACTCTTAGCAAAAAAGGTTCTGTGCCTTATAAAAAAGGCTTACTGGTGCGACATAGATTCAAATTTAAAGGGGCTTTTCAGAGCTATGTGGAAAAACACCCAACTGTTGATGCATCTTTTGCCCCCAGTTACTTTGGGGGTGACTTTTAAGGGCCAACTTACATTACATGGTAATCATCTTCAAATTCACATTACTGAATGGATCACTCGGACAAGACAGCGACAAATGTGAAGGGGTAAACAAGATAAAGCAAAAGGCTAAGGTTAGCATGATAAGTTAGAAAATGACTGTCTACATATTTGTTATCATTATGATTTTGTAAAAAAAAAAAAAGCAAGCTTCATTTTATATATTAACCTACAGATCAGTGAGTAGGCCCCAGTCAGTACTGGCTGTCACCATAAGGATTCTCAGTGGTTATAGGAGGTTGCAAGGGAAGGAAAAAAAATGAATATATCGTAGTATTTGCTTGTTTAGACTGTGTGAATGTTTTATGGATGTTTCTCCAGAATGCATTTGGTCATGAAACAAAGACATTTTAAACTATTATGGCATCCAGGGACATGAGCAGGGAGGGTAAAGGAAACTAGGGGCTAAATATGTGCTTAGACTGGATACCAGCTTAGAACTGCTAATAAATTAGACCAAGAACTACAACACTTTGCAAAGACTAGACACAAATATAGGGAGCATTTCTTATTTTAGCTGCATCTCCACTAACAGAAGTTGGTCAATGATCTACTTTCCCAATGTTTGCATTAAGCATTCTAGAGAAAGCTCTTCAAAACATAATGCCCATCACTTTTCAGCACAAGAGACATAGTAATATGTTGTGTATTACATAGCATGTGATCAAAAGAGTAGTTAAAAACATGTGGGTGGAATGTTCTTTCATGGTCTTGCCAAATTCCTGGGTTGAATCCCTTTGAAAATATATGAATGATCTCAAATTGTGTCCAACAGTAGGACCCTCATAATCCTGAGATACCAACGATTTGTGAAATTGAACAATGTTGTCAAATGCTGTAAAAACAGACAAAAGCTATTTACTTCTTATCATAGTGTCTGCGTCACAGAATAAAGAACACTGCCGTTTCACCCATGTAGGGTGAAAGATAAACCCGGTTGTGGAGTAGCGCGAGAGAGTAGGTGGTTCACGTACATTGCTTTAAGATTGCTCTACATAGAGTAAAGATTCCCACCGGAATCAACACTCTCACACACACACAAGGTATGGCAGTGAGTACTCATGGTCCCAAGAGCAGATTACGGCTGGTTTGAGGGCGAAGACTCAATGACTGAGCAAACATGACCTGCTTACCTATCCCTTTTATACCATGTGATATGCTCATTTCTGGTTCCTCCTGTGTGTCACGTGACCCGTGTGTGTGACAGTCTGAGTACTTGTTTCCTGTCACTTCATTACCTTGACAATCAAATGGTAATATGCCAGAGATTCGTAGATGACATAGGATCTCCACACCAAAAAAACTGACCTGGAGAGATATGTAGACAAATAGAACTATTAGTAGCTTACATCACTGACACTGAGGCCTTGAACAGCATTGTAACTATTGTAAATTTGTAAAAAAAAAAAAATTATAATCTTGCAACTATTGAATTTTATTTTTAGAAGCCAAAATAGACTAACATTCGCAAAATTACCAAATTTTGACTCATACACCCATACATGAAGAGCATGAACAGCCTCTTTCAGTCTCTCTTTTCCTGCTCTCTTCAATTCTCTCTCCACAGAACCCTCTGAAATGTCACTACCTATTTAATTAAGTGCTGCCTTTTGCAGAATTTACATGAACAAATGTCAATAATCCTGCTTGCTTTGGTGTCAGAGTCACAAACTAAACAGAGCTTTTGAAAAAATAAAACAAGACGAATGTCAGTCACCTACCTTACAGGTCCACTTTATAGGTGTGCACTGAAACTCTGCATCCCATCAAACAGACTGCCATGTGCACATGCCATGTACTTTAGTGTGCAACGATTAGCCATAACATTAAAACCACCTGCCTAATATTGTGTAGGCTCCCCTCATGCCATTGAAACAGCTCTGACCCATAGGGGCATCCACAAGACCTCTGAACGTGTGCTGTGGTATCTGCCCCAAGACATTTGCAACAGATCTTTAAAGTCGTATACGGATTTTTAATTCGTATACTAATTTGTCCAGCAAATCCAACAGATGTTCCACTGGACTGAAACCTGGGCAATTTTTAGGCCCAGTCAACATCTTGAGCTTTTTTATCATATTTTTCAAGTCATTCCTGTACACTGCATGTAATTATTAAAATAATTATTGATGATACTGATAATAATTTGGATTATTTAACCTATCAAGCCAGGTTTTTTCAGGTTGTCAAAATATATCTTTACAATAGGTAAATTTGCACGCACTTTCACCAGAAACAAAAAGTTCCAGGATGCTAATGAAAGAAACAACCAGTGTTTAAATCCCTTCCTGCTTCTTTGCACAGATAAAACAGATTCAGTGTGCTTCTATCAAGCTGACCTCAAATTGAACTTAAAATGCTTCCAAACAAGTGTGTATTGCTTCCCTGATTTTTCTTCTTCTCCCGTGTCTTCACATGTGAGCCCTGTTAAATCATTTATGTCTTCTTGTCTCTCACAGTGGAAGAATAGCGCCACTTGAACCAGCTCACAACCCTCTGATCTGTAATCACAAAAGCTTGAATATTTTCAACACTGACCAGCGGGAGGTTACCAAATAAAATTACACATGTCAGTTCCTTTACAGTTGAATCCTGACCCTTAATGGAGCTGACTAGTAGATACAGTAATCATAATTGTTTCTTAGTCCTGATGGAGGTATCATGGCAAGACTTGCCCTTTTTCTTGGAGAGAAGAAATGTGGCCTGAGTAGTTCAGATTTTTGAGAAGTAAAATAAAATTGGTGTCGTACCATATCCTGTCATACCATAGCTCACTAATTCCCCTGTAAAGCCCCCCTTGGCTTTATAAACATTGGCAAGAAAACATCGGTTGACCCAAGGTTCTGCTAATAAGGCTTTGGTGGAGTGGTGAGATGGATGTCTGAGCAAGGTTTGTTCTCCACCACTACATTTCCTGTCTCAGAAGAAATTAATTAATAGTAACACAAATCATACAATTTCAGGAGATTAGTCGGCGACAGCTGGAGGAGCCCTGGGTCAGTTTGTCAAGCACACTCCCCCACTCAGGAGGCACACTGTTTATAGTTGTCATGGTTGGCGGCCACTAGAGGACGCCCTTTTCTGTTCTGTGGGTTAACTTTTATTTTGATGTCTGAGCACACTGGTTTTGGGTTTGTTTATTATTAGTTTCAGCTGACCGGTGTGTTCTGGGAAAGTGATGCTTCATTTGTACTGGTTTGTGGGTTTGTGGGATCCTGTATTTAAGTTTGGGTTGTGTGGTTCCTTGGGCTCTGTCCTCCATCATTATGCCCTGGTTGTGGTACTCCTGCCTCTCTAGGTGGTTTTGTATTTAGGCCATTGTGCCTGTTTGGTTTTGGTTTATAAATAAAAGATTAAAGATGGAAGTCTGCGTCTGCGCCTCTTTCGTGTTTAGGCAATCGTGCCTGTTTGGTTTTGGTTTATAAATAAAAGACTAAAGATGAAAGTCTGCGTCTGTGCCTCTTTCGTGTTTAGGCTATCGTGCCTGTTTGGTTTTGGTTTGTAAATAAAAGATTAAAGATGGAAGTCTGCGTCTGTGCCTCTTTCGTGTTTAGGCAATCGTGCCTGTTTGGTTTTGGTTTATAAATAAAAGACTAAAGATGGAAGTCTGCATCTGTGCCTCTTTCGTGTTTAGGCTATCGTGCCTGTTTGGTTTTGGTTTATAAATAAAAGATTATAGATGGAAGTCTGCATCTGCGCCTCGCTTCACTGCGCCTCGCTTCACTGCCCTAGGGAAGGAGATGTGACAAAAGCCCAGAGATTGTTTTCAATATGTAGCCTTGATTTTGAGATACACTGCAAGAAAAACTTTCAAACTGCAAAAAATATTTAAAATGAAAAACTGCAATAACAACAAAAGCAAAAAATGGCCAGTCATGTAAGAATCTCTTTTCTCTTGGTAAGACTGTAGTGCTGTGTTAACGGTCAAGTTCTGATGCTGACACACACATTGTTGGAACCTCTAGTGCAGGATAGGTGTCAGCCTTTGCAGCAAGCTGTGTTTTCGAATTCTGACAATTCATATACACAATAAACTGTTCTGACTTAAACAACTTACACCACAACTGTCACTGTAAATACAGCTCTATTTATTAAACACTGTACATCCTCTGTCCTGCCACTGCTATTGTTTGCACAATTATTGTTCCACCTTTATTCTGCCTTTTTGTACACCTGACAACTCCGCTGCTAGAATACAGTATCTGTCATAATACTGTATTCATTCAAATGCCATTCAAACGTCTTTGTACTCTGTGTATTTATTTTGTCCTGTCTGAACTTCTGGTGAAGTTTCTGTTTTTGTTCTTGTGTTGCACCATGGTCCTAGAGGAACGTGGTTTGTTTCACTGCATACTGTGTATATGCCTGAAATGACAATAAACGTACCTGATTTGACTTGAGCCACCATTAATTTTTTCAGCAGTTTGGCTACAGCTCTTTTGTAGAATTGGACTACACAGGAAAGACTTTCACTCCCCATGTGCATCAGTAAGTCTTGTTCACCCATGAGCCTGTCATCGGTATATTGCTTGTCCTTCTTTGGTCCACAAGTTACTGATCACTGCACAAAGGGGAACCCCCCACATAAAATATGTCATTTTGGAGATGCTATGACCCAGATGTCTAGCCATCACATTTTGGTTCTCAGTTCCTTACACCTCCTTACACATATCAATTTTAAGAACTGACTGTACACTTGCTGCCTAATACATTCTCCCCCCCCCCGTGAGAGGTGCCACTTTAATGAGATAATCAATGTCCACTTCACTTGGCAATGCACTTAATGTGGTGGCTGTTTGGTGTATGTTTGTCTCCTCACCACCCTAAATAAATGTGTGGGTGCAGCACGTCCACCATTGTTCAGGAATGTAACTGAACCTGCTTATAGAGAAACAGAAAAGGAAAAAATTGTGAAAGAAATCAAACCTGACACCAACCCACCAACCTCCCACCAACAGGGCATCACGCTGTTGCCTTGTTACAAAATGCAGCGCTTACTCGCTCGCTCACTGGGAGCTGAGTACAGTTATCGCTGATTCACTTCTGTTCAGGAGAGGTGGGAGGATACTGCCAGACTCACTTTGCACCTTCTTATGAGAGCAAATTAGAAATGAGAGGAAATGCCATTCCCCCATTTCATTCCCCACTTAAGCCAAGGAGAGTATCTATATTTCAGCACTGTCAAACCCCCGCAGTTAATCTCCTTTGAATAGATCATCCCCTATTACTCTAATCTCATTCTCATGGTTGGGTTATTACTTCACTGTGTGCAAAGGTGGTGAAAAAAAGGAGCTAAATGAACATTTTCGTTCGGCGTGACTGGAACAGAGTTTAGAAGCAGATGCAAAACGCTGGGGGCAAACGTTTTGTGGTAGCTTTGGCATTGAGATGCATTTATCCTGGCAGGAATTGTCATAATGTAATGCTCAATTCTCTTATTCATGAAGCTTTTAAGCAATCAGATAACAGACATAATACACACCAATGAGCCAAAACATTATGATTACCCATCTAATGTGCCATTGGTGCTCTATGTGCCACTACAATAGCTCTGGGTTCCTCAAGAACTCTGAGGGAGTCCTGTAGTATCTGGCACCAAGACGTTAGAAGAAGGTCCTGCACATTGCAAGGTGGAATCTCCAGTTCATCTCACATTTGCTCAATCACTTTGAGATATGGGAAATGTGTTCATGAGCCTCAGGCCATTACTTAACAATGTGAGCAGTGTGGTAGAGCACGGTCAGTGATGAATATCATTACCATGAAGGGATGTTCCCACTCCACAGCAATGTAGGTAAGTGGCAGGTGTCAGTCTGACATTCAAAGGAATAACAAAACTGTCAACAAAACATTATCCAGCTTGTCTTCTTCCCCCAGTTTATTCTGGAGCCTGCCCAACCATATGACATGAACAAAATCGGAACTCATGAGGTAAAGTAACCTTTGGCAACTGGCTACAATTGCTCTAAGGTCCAGTTGTAATGCTCAAATGCAACACCAAGACCTGACTGGCCACATACCATCTAATACACACCAAACATATATTGAGATAATCAATATTATTTGCTTCATCTATGAGTGCATGTAACATTTTGGGCATCAGTATGTTTGTAATTGTATTACAATATTATGAAATGTTTAAAATGATCAGTTTAGTTGCTTTGATTGTGTTTGTTGATGAAAGGATGTATTCTCTAAAAGCACCCTGAGACTGAAAACCATTTTGGATTCCTCAGCATAGTGAGTCTCATTTATACACATTTTGGACATCTTCCATTGTTCCACGTCTGTAATCAAAGTCTTTTTAGGCCATGTCCACACTTACATGGGTATTTCTGAAAATAGAAGTTTTCCTATACATTTTGGCCTTTTGTCCACATGTAAACGGCATTTTATGTCAGTGAAAACTGAGGTTTTTGAAAACTCCAGTCAAAGTGGTGATTTTTGAAAACTGCGTTTCTGAGTTGACAAGTAAAATGAAGATTTTGAAAAACGGACCGTTTCGCATCATACTGTGCGCCACTCATGACGTCACAGTATGCACTGTGTTTACATTAGGCTTTCATCAACAATGCCCGACGTTTACAAAGTACTACTGCTCTCAACCTTGTTAGAAGTTTTGGCATGTTTATACAAGGGGTGTCAATTTCGCTGATTAACGCTGATTAACCGTACCACGTGACTTTAACCTGGTCCGGTGTTCTGTACAAACATGCTACCAGTCGAAATATGCTACCGTGCCCTTCTGCACAGTCTTGGGATTCTGTTCTACCTAGCATTAAGGAAGCTGGTTTATCTGTGATACCTTGCGTTGGACACAGTGATTAATATCTTAAAAGCTCTTTAAATATGAGTGTATGTCGCTACTCTGGGTTTTGTGTCTTAGCCGTCATTACGTAAGCAATTTCCTCTAGGATTAATAAAGTTTTCTGATTCTAAAATGCCTTTTTCTACAGTTTGAAGAATGTTATCTGAAGCTAGGAAACATCAGCACTGTCCAGAATCACCACAATCTGTAAGCTTGGCACCATCTAAAGTAGCCTGTGTCCTGCTTCATGGTAGCATTTCTCAGTGTTAGAACCTGACTGTATAAACTGGCTCTATGCACCACTAAAGATCTTTCTATCTAGGCTCTTTTTATTTAAGTAAAACATATTTTCTCTAATTATGCATATTATTTGTCTATTACTCATCATTATCAGTGCTTTAAACTGTATAAACTTAAAGGTAGCATTTTTCGACAAGGCAACATGGAAACTGTCTCTGGTAATGACGGCTGCCATCCAAGGCCTTTGATTGGTCACCAATGCTAAATGGTTTAAGGTTATATCACCACCTGCTGCCTTGGTATGCTTTTGTGCAGACGATTTAAAAAAGAAATCTCAGTTTTCAGAAATACCCGTGTATGTGTGGACAGGGCCTTAGTATTCAGCATGGCATCCACAACAATCTGCATCAGCAAGAATCTGTAAAAAAAGACTTCTGAATTTCAGTCATCCGGCAGTATGAGATATTTAATATGCCTGATGTTCATGAAGCTTTTACAAGCTGCTTTTTTAGCATCAAAGTTACACTGGCTGGAAAAACTTTTTAAACCAAAAAACAAGAGGAGTGCCTTCCCTTATTCCCTTGTGCCTTCAATTACTGGTACCCTTGTTAAATATGGGTTTGATATTTTTGATCCAAAATAAGTTTTTACATTCACAAGAACCTCAGGACCATTTGAGTGTTCAGAGGCCTAAAGAATGATTCCAGAGAATATGTGTCTTTATTTCATTTTTATTCAATAGAGCTTCAGTCAGGTTTGTCTGCAGTACTACTATTATATCGTTATATTTTATTGGGAAACAATATGGTTAAATTCTTGAAATGCATAAACTGGTTAGGAGATGGACAGATGATCTACTGTGACAGATTAACTGCACAACATAATTAAGATGAGAAATCTTTGAATTGGTTAGTGGGGCCTTCTGGAAGTTCAAGATATGTCACTGACTGTGAATATGATCACTAGCCCAATGCGTGAGTTTGTTTCAGATGGTAAGCAGCAGCAGCTCTATGGACTGAAGGAGTCACTGTAGAAATGTAATGCATAAGCTCACTTATATGTTCATATTTCTGTTACATGCTTTAAATATGGGGGTTTCCTAATTTTTTCTGTTATATCTTCATGTTTTGATATTTAGGACTAGTTTTAAAAGTCACAACTGGCCTCTGCAATGCAGTTACACTGCAAACACTCACTGATTTGAAATCTTGTTAGATGTCAACAATACAGCAAGCGATCTCAAACTTTTGAACAGTAGCACCACTCAATCCATGTATCTTATTCACAGACATGTCCTGCGTTGTGTGCCGTGACACAGCACCAGCTTTGAAAATCCCCCATGCTGAATCAAATTTTGCCCCCCATGGCTCCGGCCTCTCAGAACGTGCCAGAAGGCAGGGAGAGCATGGCTTTGCTCTACAGGAGGCCGCTCAGGCAGCAGGACATTTGAAGAGAACGGTGGAGCACATTGAGGGAAAACGGCAGGTTCGTCTCACGAACGATTTGGGGGCCTGATGTCCTGGGGACTGGACCCCGGTAAGAAAAACATAAAGTTTTTGTGGCCGGTGAAGCTACATTACGGATGAGAGCTCAAGCCAGTGAAGAATATCGGCAGCACAGCAGCGGTGAGCAGGGCTTCAGGATAGTCTATTGATCAGGGGAGACGTTGAAAAACAAAACACCAAGCTGATAAGAGTGACTCAGAAAAGCAAATGCTGAGACTTCACATCTCTGGTCATATACACTAGTCAGATTACCTTGCTGCTACATACTTTGGACAATTTATCACCTACCATGTAGGTGCACTTTGAAAAAACATCCACCTTATAAGTGATTTTGAAGAAACATCTACCATGTAGGTTAACTTTGAAGAAACATCTACCATATAGATCGTCCATGAGACAGCCCTGCCGATTTCCTCCAGTGTGCTCCACCATTCAAGTGTCCTACTACCTCAGAGGCCTTTTGTAGAGCAAAGCCACGCTTCCCCTGCCACAACCAGAATTTGGGTGCACTTTGAAGAAACATATACCATATACCCAGAATACAGAACCAAGTGATCAGAAATTAATTACTAATGAAGGGCTAAAGGAGGTCAAAGTCAAACTACAGATGAGTAACAGCAGTGTTGCCCAAATCTGGTCCTTGATGACTGGTGTACAGCACAGTTTGGTTGTTTCACCGCCTCAAACACACTCACTAAACCTATTAGCAGGTGAGTTGAACCAGGTGTGATTAAGCAAGGAAATCATCATACTGTGCTGGATGCCGCACCTACCGTTCAGAACTGGATTTAGGGAACCGTAAGCTACAGTCTCTAACTGTATACCAACAAAGTGAAGTCACAAGGGAGCAGTTTCCAAAAACAATGTCTGATATGATAACTACTTATAACAAGTGAGGAGTGCTCTCACCTTTGCGATCTGCACACACCAGTTGAGCAACAGCTGGGAACCGATGTTGTCCTTGTGCTCGTGAACGTAGTCGAGCAGGCAGCCGTGCCGCATGAGCTGGGTCACCAGCTGGATGGTGGGGCTCAGACACACTCCCAGCAGACGCACCAGGTGAGGGTGCTCCATACTGGCCATGATCAGTGCCTCCTGATTGACAGGGGGAGAAGTGCAGGTCAGGGCTTCAACAAAGAACACAGATATTGCCTGTGAGTAGTGCTGTTCTGATAAAAAATACAGCTATTTTATTGTCTCGTCACACCAACAGGACATGATCTTTGCTTTATCAGCAGGTGATCAGCTGTAGTAACAGCTCAGAGATGACAGGCAAACTGTACATAGAAAGTGGGTACTGCGTCAAAGGTGACATCTCAAAACAATGAAATCTTGAGCTGAACCACAAGCTCTATATCTGGGGTGAGACTCAGCCAACTCTGTTTCTCTCAAATGAATTCTTGATTCTATTACACCTGGTTACTTCATGTGACTTATTTAAACTTGCTCAAATGCATTTTGGGTGAGTTATATGTAATGTAATTAAATTCTATTCAAAAGAACAATTTTGCACAACACAGACATTGTTTAAAAGAAGAGGCTGTTTAGAGTAATGATTCTCCTCACTGCCATCATCAACCATGTGTGTTGAAACAGTGAATTTTAGTGACTCAGTAAAAAACAATTAAGCGAGATGAAGTTGATGTTAACTGCTGCTAGATAGATAGATAGATAGATAGATAGATAGATAGATAGATAGATAGATAGACAGACAAAAAAACAGAAAAAAGCTTACATCACCATCTCCTTAAACAGGTCAGTATTCAAACACTGTGTTCTCTGTTACACCACTAATGGTGAAAGACATCACGGCACAAATGGTGTTTCTCTGATTCTGCTGTGTGTGGGCGGCTGTGTTTAAAACTTTATTAAATATCATGTTATGGCTGAGGAGTGAGCTTCTGCTCCGAGCAAGGCCTGGGTGATGGACTCCTGCCCAGTTAGCAGTAAACAGCAGACAGAACTGCCAGACACAATCACAAAGCCCATGAGGGAGAGAGAAAGAGTATATGTGTGTGTGTGTGTGTGTGTGTGTGTGTGTGTGTGTGTGTGTGTGTGTGTGTGTGTGTGTGCGTGTGTTTGTGTGTGTGTGTGTTTGCTGTCCACTCACTGCCCAGAACAGAGGATGACTCAACCTGACATCTGCTGCTCATCCTAGACTCAATCTATGATAAGTTTTGTTCTACTCCATTTAATCTGAGACTCAAAGTTCCACACACCTCTTGATGTAAACCACAATGAAATCACCACATGTTTCAGAATATTCCACACAGCTCCTTAGTGAGTCCATGGAAAAACAAACAATTCTGAGCCAAAATTAGTTCCTGTTTTTGTGATCCATTCCTGAACTAACATCACTTATTAAACACCCACTGAACAAAGTTAAAAACATCCTTTAAATGTTTTTTGGCACATCCAAAAGATGACCCCTCAGAAGCCAGAAGGAATGTGTTTCATTATGTCTTTTAATGAGAAACTATTTGTAAATAAGTATTTGAACAGTACACAATGATTGAAACAGGAACATTTTCAGGAACAATAGTCTGTACCTGTCCTGCTTGTCCACAATACTGATTACACAGGTCAACAGGTCAAAATCATCAAAGATAAGTTTAGGTGGGTTTTGTAGTGTTTTCATGCTGATTTCACATATAGTTTTTGTGATGAAGCTAGTTGTATATTGCATGATAGTATAATTAGCATATAATAATCATATGCGAAGTGTTTTTGAAGAAACAGTGGTAGCTGACTGACACTGATCATTATATCTATGCCACAGTGTGCGCCTATCCGACTTCACGCTGAAAATATTGAAACAGTTACTTGATTGGTGCCTGCGGTTTAATAAAAACGCATGCAAGTCTATTGCAAATCTAAAATTACTCATAATTCAAAAAGTTGATGTGACTGAAAAAAACTGAAAGCAGATCTGAAATCAGCATGGTTTAGAAAAGTGTGTTGTGGTTTCTGATGATTACAAAAAAAAGTTTTGATGACCTGTGTTATCAACATCCAAAGTGAATGGGGAGTCAGACATCCAAATAACAAACCTGATTTCCATATCACACAGACATACAGATATGGTCCTGAACTCCTGAAACAATATATACATAATCTTAGTGTCTGGACATTTTGCCTTTGGAAAGCACCTGTACTTTTTCACCACTCATCTAGAAGAAAAGTTTGTCTTTTTTCTGCAGATAAAGGTTTTGAAGTTGCACCAGAAACCACACACTTGCCACAAATGCCATTTCTACTCTGGCAGCTTGTAAGGTCTCTCAAGTTGAATCCCCACTTTGGTTGGATCTGCTGGATGGTGTAGTTAAACTTCTGAGTATCTACCAATTGCTGACAACACTACTAGAATAAAACAAGTCAATTCCACATTGAAAAGGCAAACTTAAAATATTTCGTTTTTCAATGTGGAATTTGAAGTTTGTTGATATGGTTGTAAAGGCAGAATCTTCCATCTACAGCTCTGAGAAACAAAACAACCTTCAGAATGGCAGCAGGGATTTCCCAAAGGCTTAGAGTGGAGGGGAAGTCTAAGTGTTCCTTTCTTCCTTGGAATCAAAATGCACAGCTAGTCTTCAGCAGCAAGACAACAAACTGGGTCGAAACCTCTTCATTCGTTTTTTATATCTTACTCAGTCCAGGAGAACTTTAAAGACATTTTAACTTAGTAAAGTGAACATGTCCCACAATGCATAACACTAGTGTTTCCAGAATGATCCCAAGAAGAATGACCTATTCAAAGCAATGTACACAGATTTTTGACTTGAAGGAGTTTTAAAAACTGGCTAAATTATCAGGCATACTAGAATTAAGCTTGAATTGATAAACTCACATCCATGAACTCCACATTGGCTTTTGGTCCTGTAACTTCATTGAGGATCTTTATGGCCACTGGAATCTTCACACTCTCACCCTCTGGAACCCAGATACCCTGATAAAAAACCACACCCAGACAACAACTAGGAACCATGTGAAAAACACTCACTGTGTGAATGTTTGCAAACAACTGGGCAGTTTTTACCTTGTAGACGGTGCCAAAGGCTCCAGTGCCCAGGATTCTCACCCTCTTGAGCTCTGTCTCTTTCAGGATTCGTAGCTGAGTCTGATTGGGTGCCGTTCCACTGGGTGTTAGGGGCTCCACCAACTGACCATCACAGCAGATTTCAGATCACTTATTGCATATTATATTGCTTAGTGGATAAGTCTATACATACACTGCAGGTAAACAAACTCAGTTTATGGAGTGATGTGATCAGACATCATAGGCAGTGTATATAATCTTAGTTTAGGGTCCTTGTCATTCAATATTAGACCCATTAGGTTTGTTATATGGACTCTATGTACACGTTTTTATGACACCTATTTTCAGAAATAGAGAGAATTAAATCTATAATTGTTTTATAATAAAGTGCCACTTGTTTCATTACAAGTGAAACGCTGGCTAATGTAGAGCGCGAACTACTGTGTATGTATCAGTGTGTGTGTGTGTGTGTGTGTGTGTGTGTGTGTGTGTGCGTGTGCGTATGTGTGTGTGTGTGTATGCAGTTGTATTATTAGGCTGTAAGTGCTTGTTTGAGTGCAGGATGAATCAATGGAACACTCCATACTGCTCTCCAGTAGAAGAAGTGTTTTGAGATGAATTAAGACAAATGTGGCCAGCCTCAGACATCCACTAAATTATTACATGCTGACTTTTGTGGGCTGGCTTTAAAAAAACTGGCTTAAAAAAAACATTAAGAGGAGCTGTCATTGTATTCAGTGGTGAAAATGAGCTGTCCTTGTTTTCAGTGCTGAAAACCTTCACTCTAAAGTTTAAGGGGAGTTATCAGTCCGTGAGGTGCTGAAATCCTTGGTGGCCTTAAACTAAACGTTAAAAGGAGCTGTCCATTCCTGTGGTTCTGAAGCAGGAACTTCCTTTGGCTCGAAGATCTTACTGTCACTTTGCAACATTGCGCTTAACGAACTGATTTGGATGTGGGGAGCTGTACTTAAAACAACAAAGATTTTGAGATTATTTCTGGGATTTTTACATCGGTCCAGACTTTCAAGAACAACGGGTTTTATCAGCCAGATCCATTCCACTATTGATTTAATGTCATCTTGTAAGACCTAAACTTTTAACTAAACAATCAGAGGTAGAACTTCCTTATACAACTTGGAATTAATTGGTACCTCAGCGTTTGCAATCATAGGCCTGAGGCAGCAAAATAATCCTGATTTTACAAGAGGAATGAGATGGTGTGAAGTGCATGTTTGAATTTTCCAAAGAACCTTTCAATAGACGGTTGTTCAAAGAAGAACCTTTTAGAAATGAGCTATGTAATTTTTTTTATGGCGATGGAGTCTTTATATCATGTAAAAGTTCTATACAAATGAAAACCACTTAGGAACCTTGTAGTGTAGAACATTCAGTCTTCAGCCAACCTCTATTTCCTCTCTGGGAATCTACCACTGGCACTACATTTATTCAGAGTGTTTTTAGGGTAGACTCATGAATACACATGTCAACACAGTTAGGAGATGACTGCAACTCCTTCAATGTAACCCTTGAATTGTCATAAACTGGCCATGTCCAGACAGAGGGATAGAGGCACAGGTGCAGACTTCTATAATGAGGGGCTGTTAATTTACAAAGTCGGACAGAAAAAGGCACGGGGGCCAACCATGAAAGTAAAGACAGGATAACAGGGTTAACTCGGGGACTAGGGGGGACATACGGGTAACGTGAGGGTAAGACCCACAACATAAACTGGGTTTGGGACAACTTAAATACCAGCGTTAACTGAACAAAGGACCAAAGGTTGAAGGGAACTAATTATTGTTACCTCTAGCCGGCTGAAAATCCTTAACCCCGGCTAGAGGGTATCCAAAAGGCTGATGAGCCAGTCCACAGTCTTTCAGCACCCTCTAGCAGGCACAGACCAGAACTGTAACAGGACCCCCTCCAATGGCGCGGAGACCAGCGTAGAGGCTTGGACAGCCCATGGAGACCAGCGTGGAGGCTTGGATGACCAGCGCAGGGTCAGGAGCTGAGGCGCCCGGTGTGGGCTCAAGAGTCTGGTGCGGGGACCAGAGTGGGGGCTCGAGAGTCCGGTGCTTGGACCGGAGCGGGGGCTCGAGAGTCCAAGGCCTGGGGAGCCGGTGCAGGAACCGGCAGGGGGACCGCAGCCTTGGGAGCCGGTGCGGGAACCGGCAGGGGGACCACAGCCTTGGGAGATGGTGCGGGAGCCAGCAGGGGGACAGCGTGGGACCTGGAGTCGGTGACGCCGGGCTGAGTGTAGCCGAGCTGACGGCGGAGACGGGGCTGAGTGATGGAGCTGGACTAAGAAGAGCTGGACCGGGTGCCGGAGCTGGACCGGGTGCCGGAGCTGGACCAGGTGCTGGAGCTGGACCAGGTGCTGGGGCTGGAGCTGGAGCTGGAGTCGGTGAGGCTGGGCTGAGTGTAGCTGAGCTGATGGCAGTGGCTGGGCTGAGTGCTGGAGCTGGACTAAGAGGAGCTGGACTGGGTGCTGGAGCTGGACGTGGACCTGGACCGGGTGCTGGAGCTGGAGCTGGACCAGGTGCTGGAGCTGGAGCTGGACCGTGTGCTGGAGCTGGAGCTGGAGCTGGACCGGGTGCTGGAGCTGGACCTGGACCTGGACTGGGTGCTGGAGCTGGAGCTGGAGCTGGAGCTAGCAGGAATTGGGTGGAGTGGAGCTGAGTCGGTTGGGACCTGGTCAGGCGAAGCTGAACTGGCTTGAATTGGGTTGGGTGAAACTGGGCCGGATGAAACAGAGCTGGCTGGGACTGGGCCGGGTGAAACTGAGCTGGCTGGGACTGGGCCGAACGAAGCTGGGCTGGCTGGGACTGGGTCGAGTGGGGCTGAGTTGGCTGGAACTGGGCTGAGTGAAGCTGAGCCAGCTGGAACGGAGCTGCACAAGGCTGCGCCGGCTGGGGCAGAACTGAGTGAGGCTGCGCCGGCTGGGGTGGATTTGAGCGAGGGTGAGGAGTCTTCTGGCTTGCGAGAGCTACCTGGCTCGGGGGTGGAGCCACGTGCTCCGAGGGGGCTCTGTGTCTCAGAGGCAGAGCTTCGTGACTCCGGCGCGGGGCTTCTCGGCTTTGGAGAGCTCCGTGGCTCAAAAGTGGAGCCTCTTGCTCCGTGGAAACTCCGTGGTTCAGGGGCGGAGCTTCGTGACTCCGCAGCGGAGCTTGTTGGCTCTGGAGGGCTTTGTGACTCGAAGTCTCTGGAGCGGAGTTTCTGGGGGAGACGGGCAGCGAGCGGGAGCCCTTGGAGAAGGTAGGGAGCGGTTGGGAGCGGGTCCGAGCAGTTTATTAAGTCGCTCTGGATAAGAATATCAGCTGAATGCCTCCTTTATTACACATACTCAGTATAAAGTGTAAATTTAAGATGTTTTATTGATGTTATGTGGTGTGTGTTTCACTTTTGTGATAGAAAGCTTTTTGAATCTGATTCTAAATCTGATTCTGAATCTAAATTGATTGCATCTAACTCCAAATTTTTAAAGCCTAAAGACAGAAACTTTAGCCAACAAACATCTGACCTAAGTTCATTCAGGCACTCTGCATGGCACCACTGTCTGTACATCACACCCCTCGAATGACTCTGTTCTGCGGTCTCTCACCTCTGTCTCCAAGAAACGCCTCAGTGACCTTTTCTTCTTGATGCTCTTGCGTCTGGCGAAAATGGCAAGGCCCAGAACTATGATGACCATCACAAACAACCCACCGATCGATCCCGCCACAATCAGAGGGGTTCTGTAGGAAAAACAACAATAAAACAAAAACCCTGTCAGAATGGCACAGGGGTATGGGTGCCATAAGGGTCCAAAACTGTAGGCAAAGCATTGAGGTGTCTGTGGACCAAGAGTGGAGCCGCTTGGACCACCCAGGTTAGGATGACTGATGAGGAAACAGGAAGGAGATCTAAGGAAAACAGTGATGACACTGGGTTCATCAATATTTAACTGAATCATTTTAAATTGTATAATGACTAGCATGTTAGCTTTTGGCTAGTATGTGAGCTTGGGGCTAATATATTAGGTAGGGGCTAATGAGTTACATATGTGGCTATAAATATAGGCACAGTGGGCATTTGCCAATGATATCAATTAATGGCAAAAGTTGGAGTGCAATTTTAAAAAATCCAAAGGGTTAATCCAATTCTACTAATATGATTGCCTCATTTTTACCTATAAACAGTCACAATAGAATTCTGATACTGAATCAATGCAATTTATGATACTATTATTATCAAGTAGTCAATTAGTTGGTAAATATCAATATATTTTTCCATAGGTCTTTTCCATATTTCCATGGGCTTATCCCATATTTCAATTTTTTCCTGAACTTTTGCTATTAACTGTATATAACACAGGTGCAGGAAAAACTCATATGATCATTTTAATCATATATAGTAATATAAGAAATCCTGACCTGTCTAGTAGGCCAGTGCAGTCTTGGATGCGGGGTCCAATGCACCTGCAACCGAAACAGAGACAACAACAATGCTTAAAAAAATTAAATAATATTTGTTTCCAGACAGCCTACAAACCCCTCACAGTCTTTTTCTCTGATAAGCAAACAGAAGCACAACTGAAGAATAAATATTCATGCACTCTCACACACAGACTTTGAGGTTTATCTTCAGAGAACTTGGCCTCATGAAACCATTGATAGGTTTGAATCGGAGCAGTTTGTACTTTTATATGGCTGCACACTAGGATATGAGCTTAGCCCTTATTACTGATGCACAGACACATTAAAATACCCGATTCACCATGGAGTTTGATGATATACAGAATTATACCATGACGAATACCATGTAAAGCAATTCCAGCCTCATCCTGAGATTTATGCTTGCCGTGTTTTTAATATTCATAATAGATCAGCGGTGACTGGCCCTTCCTGGAATGAGCTCATTCCGAGCAGACACAGGACCAGTGGGGGAACCCAGTGAGGGCCAAATGAAAAAGTGTGGTGGGGAATTCACTGTCTCCCAGCTGGATTTCCCTTTGTGACCCCTGGCTCACACTTCAGACCATGATGTTCTGTAGCAATGTGAGTACAACAGACAATGGGAATTGTGTTTATTGCTTGGGAAGATATAAATTTTATGCTTATTATATACACTTTTCAGATTTTTGTCAGTCTAAGATGGGAATTTGCATATAATTATTTTATGTATTTGTCATGTTAAACATTTCATTACACAGGTAAACAAAAGAAATATTTGTAATCATCAGAAACCACAACACACTTTTCTAAAAAAAAGTGTGTTGTTTCAGATCTACTTTCAGTTTTTGCTGATTTCACATCAACTTTTTGAATTATGAGTAATATGAGATTTGCAATAGACATGCATGCATTTTTTAGTAAACCGCAGGCACGAATCAAGTTTCAATATTTTCAGTGTGTAGTCAGACAGGTGAACACTGTGGCTCAAATAATGATCAGTGTCAGTCAGCTACCATCGTTTCTTCAAAAACGCTTAGTATATGATTATTATATGATAATTATTCCACTATCATGCAATATATAACTAGCTTCATCACAAAAACTGTGCGGGAAAAACTAAACACAGATTTGAAATCAGCCTGGAAAACACTACAAAACCCACACAAATTCATCTCTGATGATTTTGACCTGTTAACCTGTGTTGTTGTTATTATTATTGTCATTATTATGATTATTATTATTATTATTATTATTAGTAGTAGTAGTAGTAGTAGTAGTAGTAGTAGTAGTAGTAGTATTATTAAACACCAATGTAGTTTTTTGTATGTTTTTGTGTTATATGCTATATATGTTATAACAATTAAATAAAATAGTGTTTAAAACAGTGTTTAGTATTTTAACACTATTTTATTTAATAGAAATATTAAATTACACTAACATTTGCAGAGAGGTGAATGTTAGTGTAATGAAGGCCTCGATATTTGACAGCTGTTGTTTCTCTTTCTGTGCAGCTGTCTGTGTCTGTGTGTGTGTGTCTGTTTGTCTGTCTAATGCAGATGCAGTCACGATACTGCAGTGCTACATTCTCCTCCTGCTGTCTATCTTTAGGACCTGGTGTCAACTTCGGTTCTGGGATTATTCGGAAGCTGTTGCCTGGGCGACTAGTTTCAGTAAAGGATCAGTGAAGGCCTGACAGTAACCAGCGGTGACAACCGTCACTACAGAGATGACGGGAGCAGGGGCACTACAGAGCGAAAGATGAGAGTATGACAAGGATCTTTGATTTGAGAGAGAGGGAGAAAGAGAAATAGGGAGAGAGAACAAAATAGGGAAAAAAGATTCTTGTGCTCTGCAACTTTTCTAGGAACAAATGTATGTTTGGTGAGGAACAAGCTTACTGTGCACATATTTAAGGGACCACTGCAAAAATGCTCAGTTTCACAGGTTTTATCTTTTATAGGTGCAAGTACTGAACTGAACAGCTTTGCCTTAGTTTTTAAGAACTGCTAATAATATTTCTCCAAATTTCCTAATAAAAATACTGTTCTTAAAAGCATCATTTCAAAGGAAATGAGAAAACATTAAAAAAGAAATTATGCAGTGATTACAAAACTTGAATAATTAAAAGAAAACATCTCTTGGTCACTCTTAAACAAAATGGCAATAGTTTCCTTTGATATACTTCTAGTAGTGTTTTGCCATCTGGTCACATTGCAAGAGGAGAGTGTTGATTACAACAGTGTTTTTTTTATACTTTTCTTCACTAAATAAGATTTGATTCAGATATATATAGTGTGTATATATATATATATATATATATATATAGTGTTTGTATATGTGTGCCCCGCCCCCATTTGCATGCAAATATGAAAAATATGTCCAACATAAATATGTGTCCCCTGACACATTCACTTTTACCCCTGTGTGCAATTGGGGTGGCAGGGGTGGCATTCGTTGTTGCTTTCAGCGTATTTGAAGATGAAGCTGTTGGCCCCCTGCACCCCATCGGGACACTTCTCCACACAGTTTGGTCCATCTTTCAGGTGACGACACATTGTGCACTGATCTGGACCCTGAAAAAAGAGAGAGAGATAGAGAGAAAGAGTCTCTCCTTTTCAGTGAGGGACATTCCTGTGTGCATTCATCCCTCCTCTCTCATGGGCAGTCAGCTTATTCCAGCACTGTCCATGCTTTTGCTTAATTATACATGTTAGAAGAGCAGATGGACAGACCTTCACCTGGGAGGGAGACAGAAGCTGACGGTTGTTGTACACACTTGAAGACACTGACCCGTATCTGTGCTGGAAAAACAGCCCTCGGCTGGAGTCATTATTTATGAGGCTGTCTGTAACACTGTGAATAAAGCTCTTATAGAGAGCGAGGAACCTCTACAGAATTGTAAAGATTATTTACTAGAAGCACTCAGGGCTCCAAAATGGGAACCTTGAACAACTTTGAAAAGATATTTCTTAACAAATTCACTGTATAGTCAAATGATGTGTCTTTAGTGAGAAAAAAGCTTTTCTTGCTATGTGGGTTCCATTCTAACCCCAATTAATAATGTGCATTAATAACATGGCATAATGTTAATTATTAGATTTCTAAACTTTCAGTGCATCTAGAAGAGACACCCGACTCTTTACCTGAGCTCTGCTCATTGACATGACCATCCAATTAAAATGCCATGACAGATGCTATATGCTGTCATTACAGATTATGGCCTCTGACATAATTGTGTCGTTATCATTATTTGAGGTTAAATATTTTAAGGCATTTAATATAGTTAATAATAATGGAATTATAATGTTTCCAGTATAATGGCCAGTTTGTGGAAGTACAAGGTAGATGCTGCAGAAGTAGTAATCAGGGGCAAAATGTATGAACTTCTTAAGTTACTTACCGGGCCATGGCAGGTCAGAATTTTATCTCCAGCGTTCTCACACTGGCGGTCACACTCCATACACACTGAACCATTGGCAAACTCCCGAATGTCTCTGAAACATACATGTGGAATTTATAATCATCTGAGCAATACTATATATGTACAATTTTCCCATACATGTTCTTTATTTTGCAGTAGTAGTTTTGCTACACTGCTAATGCTCAAATATGGTCGAGATGTTTTGGCATCTATAAGGGAGGGTCTTCAAGGATAAGTGTACATAATGACAATTGTGACCTGCAATACTGTTAACTTTGATTCAACCTGTTGTGAATGAAAGCTAGTTGGTATTTAGTATGAGCTAACTAGCTCCTCCAAGCTTTCATTCACAAAAAGCTTATTGCCTGTGGTGACATATTTCTTTAAGGTGGACTTTAGGACTGCTGTGAAATATCATCCTCAGTATGTCCACAACAGAGTACCCGACAGGTAAGCATTATTCTCTGAAAGCTATAGCCTTAGGGAGGGGACATGCTGCCATTACTCTGCCCCAGCAGCAGGGCGGCAAGATTCCAACAGTCATCAATATTGCTCCATTTATTACTGTCTGTCCTGGGCTATCCTGGATCTTTTAAATGAATGTGTGATTGGTCTATATGTTGCATAGCCATTGCCATCTGAATTTCTGTTAAATAATCATGCTTCATCTTCTGTATTTACAAAGTCTTATCACTAAACCTATACACTCAATGAGAGGCTGGAGTTTACTCATTGAGATGTCTTTCATATTTTTTTGTAATTTGTGGGCATTATTTATTATTTCATGGTTCTGTTGCCCTCAATATGAATCCAAAAGGCAAAAAAATTGTGAAAACCTTTCCATTTCTTGAAGGAAGGTTGATGCTTACAAAATAAGAAAAGTAGCCTCAGATGAGAAAGAAACGATCAGAGGAGAAAGAAAGAAGAAAAGAAAGAGTATAGACTAGAAAGAATGAGAATAGAAAAAGAATAAAAAACATGGTTATAATTTTCCCACCACTGACGCTCACCCATTGTAGAGGCTGCAGGACTTCACGCAGGTTCTGCCCCGACTGAAGAACCTGCAGGATAGACACTGATCTGGACCAGGACCCCAGCATCCGGCTTCTGAACACAGCTTATCACACACCATCCGCTCATGATCTAACACACACACACACACACACACACACACACACACACACACACACACACACACACACACACACACACACACAC
>JBBJLS010085578.1:0-23576 GCA_037577275.1 Bryconaethiops microstoma
GTCTCCCTGGAGCAACTGGGGATTAAGGGTCTTGCTCAGGAACCCAGTGGTGGTGCTGAAGGTAGGATTCGAACCCACGCCCTGTTAGTCCAGGGGCAAGTATCCTACCCACTAGGCCACCACCCTTCAAAAAATGTACCAACCAACTGTGTTATTTTCCTACTAACTATAAGGAAATGAGGGGTGTCTCAAGACTTTGGCACAGTACTCTATAAGAGATTGTGGGAAACTATTCAGTAAATGCTTAAAATTGCCTGCAGCTGAAACTGAAGAAAGCTTGTAGAAGCCAGCAGCTCACTTTGTTGCCTGTTGAGAAGAAGATTCATTATTGCTGAATGCAGTTTTTATGTGCAGATTTTATCCAAAATCTCCAGATTGTACCCAGACTTCAGTGTTGTATCTGATTTGAGTTTCTGGGTAAGAACCAGAAAGTACAAGAGTAACACAAGCAGTGCTGAGTCATTCTGAAAGATGTTCAAATTGCAACTTGTTTCTGGTAAATGCCACAACATCACCAGCCTCTAATGGCAATGATAGATCTAGGACAGGGGTCGGCAACCCACAACTCTGGAACTGCATGCGGCTCTTTCATCCTTATGTTGCGGCTCCCTGTGGCTTTGGAAAATAAATAATAATTTAACACTAGAACGGCTGAAAACTGGCTATAACTGTAACGGCTGCATGCGTCAATTGACGCAGCGCTCAGTTTCGCACAAGACCCTTCCTGATTAGTCCTGCAGCCAGTAGACACAGCAAGGGTCCAGCAGACTTTAGACTCAGAGCCCATCGTACAGCGCCAGTCGCCGAATCAGAAGCAGAATCAGAACCAGAATCAGAATCGCCAAGTATGTGAATGAACACATAAAAGGAATGTGATTTCCGTCAATGGTGTCTCTCAGTATAACAGTATAAAACAACAACAATACGTGTGTAAATATGCCTACACCACACACATATGTCTCTTACAGAGCTGCTGCTGCTCCAATAGGACAATAGATTCTGATTCTGATTCTGAACCTGATGAAATTATGTCAGTTGACGTTGTCAGCCATTCTAGTGCTAAGTGTATTTTATTTTTATTCATTGTTTTTTTTTTAATTGTAGTTCGAAATTTGAAGATTATTGTGATCATGTATCATTAAAATACAATGTTAAAAATGTTTTCTTTTAATAAATAAAAATTCACAAGCAACACACTAGCCTAGTTTTTATACATACAAAAAAACAAACAACATATGCAATGTTATCTTCATTTCAGATGTCAAAACAAGGATTTGCGGCTCCCGGTGTTTTCTCTTTTGTGGAAACCGGCTCCAAATGGCTCTTTGAGTGTTAAAGGTTGCCGACCCCTGATCTAGGATAATTAGTCCATTTAAATATGTACTGAATAAAGGACATCTGACCTCCAACATGCCTTAAGATAATACAACAGACATGTATCAAAATCTCCACAGTATATTCATAAAGCATTTTTTTCTGAGCACTAAAGAATTACAATGAGAGACAAATTGACACTGCAGGCATCATTTCCACTATCGGTTTCAGTAAAACAAGAGTCCATTCTTCAACAAGGATGGCATTCTCACATTTTAATACATTTCAACCTGAGCTTCTGTCATTTTTCCAGGATAAGTTTCTTTTTCTCAGCCTCACAAGATCATGTGCATTCTTATTCAACTCTCTCATTTCAGTACTGAACATCTGGTTCAAGGCAGTACTGCTTACTTTCATTTTCATTTACAGCCTTGAAAGGGGGGCAGCGGGAGAAGACCAGGACAAAGAGACGCACTGATGGGAGGAGCTGTCTGTTGATCTTCTACCTCTTGAGTTTTACAGAAGCCAGACTTGCCCTCCACCAGAAAGACCTGCCTGTCCGGGCAGTTTGGACTACAGGCAGTTTAGACAGTTGGAGCTGTGGGCAGTTAGAGCTTTCACTATCTGAACTACAGGCAGTGTGATAACAGACGTGTTTTTATCGTGCCGTGCATTTACTATCCTGTGTGTTTATTGTCTTGTGTATTTATTGTCCCATCTGTTTATTGCCCTGTGCTTTATTGTCCAGTGTTTTTTGTTGTATATCGTTCTTATTGCTGTTCATGCTGTTGGGTCTCTGCAGGTCTTTATGTAGTCCTGTGTGCTGCTCTTGTGTGTTGCAGCACGGGGCCTGAAGAACTCAAATTATACTGACAAATGACAATAAAGACCACTTGTTGAAATAAGAACGTTTTATTTTGTGTTTAGATCAAATACTTATAATGCAAGAAGCCATTTGGACTTTTATTTTCATTTGTTTCCTTGAAAGTAAGTAAGAATAAAAATGTCTCGGAGAATATTCACCATCAGATACCACTCATGAACTGATATCTGAACAGTTTTAAAATCCAAAATGTTGCATAATCACTGCCACAATTATGATCACCACCATAAACATCATCATCCCCGTTTTCATCATCACATCACTGTTATCTTCACCATCAATATTTCCATCATCATCATTGTCATTTTCACCATCAGCATCCAGAAGAATCTTTGTTGTGGCCCATTTGATCCTGCAGAAAGATACACAACTGGTGACTGATTTACTAAAGTAATTCTGGCTTTATTTTAGTTCAGAATTTCAGTTTTTCACATTTTCCTTATCCAGCTAGAAGAAGCAGCACGCTGTCTTATATAACTGACCTGTCAATGTCCACGCCGTATTCACAAAGGTTCACAAACACTTGCATGTGTGATAGAACAATGTGGTGGTGCTATAGAGAGAGAGAGAGAGAGAGAGAGAGAGAGAGAGAGAATGAAAGAGAGAGATTCATCATTTAGAGGCGTCAAATCCTCCCTGATGAATCTGTAAGTAATACCCCAAAGCTGTAATTAATTATATTTACTAATATGAGCGACATGAGAACACCACAGTTTACCTGATCACCGTGCCGCTCTCTGTAGATCTGCCTGCAATGCGCTGCTACTTCTTTCACATCACGCAGTCGAGAAACTGTCAGAGTCCGTTTGTCTGTCAGTGCTCGGTGGCCGTTATCAGGACATGCACGCACAGCAATGTTCCGCACTGCCTTCTGAATCCTATCTCTTCTCTTTAAAGAAAGAAATATAAAATACAATAAAGTGCATCTGATTCTGATTTGGCCAAAGGACCTCCATGAGTCACCTGCAGTGTAGTGAAAATGAAAGAGACTTGTTCTGTGGTTTCGGTGCGGTGTGGGTCCGTCAGTAATTACCTGGAGAAGATTGTCGTAATCTTGCTGTAAAGCTCTCCTTCTCTCTGGGTTCCTTTCTCGTTGAATCCTGTCTGTTTGGATTTTCAGCGGGACATCATGGGAAGGGGTGAGGTCCGTAAGCGTGAAAGTCTGAGCTCTATGGGCATACATTCTCCGAGTTGCAACACCAGGACAACCCAGAAAGTCACTGATGAACAGTCGGCTAAGCTCCTGGAGAAAGTAAAGACAAAGATAAAGTTATTAAAGGTCTGAAACAGTGGTGTTCCCACGTCACACTAGGGCAGCTGGTGGCCTTGTGGTGAGGGAGGTGCCCATGCAATCAGAAGGTTGTGGGTTCAAATCCCAGCACTGCTAGTGTCATCACTGAGGTCCCCCCCACACACACACACTCTGCTCCCCGGGCGCCCCTCATTAGTGACAACCCATTGCTTCACTTGGTGAATGAGTTAAACGCAGAGAAAGAATTTCATATTGTTCACACTGTGTGCTGTGGTGTGTTCACACATGACTATAAGGGACCACTTTACTTAAGTGTTCAGTTTTAAATGTGCTAGATCAATCCCTAGGTTGGGGTGAACATCAGAACATCAGAGAGACGCACACAAAAGTCAGTACGTACAGTGTTACCGTACTGGTGGGGAGTAGAACCTTTCATCTTGTTTTCCAGAAACTGAAACTGATCCTGGAATGTTGTCCTGGTAAGGTCCGACTTTTTGAACAGGAAACAGAAATGTGGTTACACTCTTTAAAGACGCCACAATTTCACTGAAGGACACAAATAACTGATTAACTGCTGGAGGTTATTTTCAGATTTTTTAAGTGCCGATAAAAAAAAGATGAAGATGAAGCATAACTGACCATCTTGCTGTGGAGCAGCCACCATGAAGTGAATTCACCAGAGAGATAGGTGTGTCTTTCTGGATCATAGAAACAGGCATGGTGAGTCTCATGTGGGCCTGAGGCAGACACTCCGTAAACTAGAGCAAAACACATCATTAAACAGGTGAATCCCACCAGCTTCACATCACAGTGCATAACAAATATATTTATTTATATATAAACACATGCTGAAACCTAGACGTACTACACTGTGGTGCATAATATGACCACCACAGAACTTGAGAGAATGAGTAAGGCTGTACTTGTAAGTGTTGATGTTTGAGGTGAAAACAGAATAAGACGTCTGCGCTATTCATTCTTTGAATTTGAATTTTTTTAAATTTTATCATTTAAAGACTAAATCAGTTTTGAGCAAACCATAAACAATGTCAGATGAACAGAGGACAACATGTTGTAGTAACATCTTATGGTTGGTTTATCTGAAACTGAGTAAATATATATATGGCCTTATGAACAAGCTACAAATTTTTCATTTTGACCATTCATACTGGCTACTGAATATTGATTGAACGTTCGGAAATGAGAACAAATGTAGACCAGACTTTTTAAAAAGGATAAAAGGATAAACATATACGTATATAAATATATAAGTATCTGGTCACTGACCAAAAATCTGCAGGAGAAAAACAAATGACAAAATCTTTGATGAACACAATATGCCCAGTTTGAGCTTTGAAATGGGATATCATAAGCATATGATTGTCATTATTGTTGTTGTTATTGCTGTTTTTGTTGTTATTGTTGTTGTTGTTGTCGTTGCTGTAGTTGTGAAACTTGCCTGGTGCATTTTGTGGAAGGTTTATAATCATTGATCCAGATTGACAACATTCTATGTAAATCACCATCTGCAAAGTTAAAAAAGACACTTTAATAAAACCTCCAAAAAAACATTTTAATGTAATGCGTGTTAATGTAAATTACTGACCTTGGAAAACTGCTGATTGCTCACCATCTTGTTTACAGTCTCGATCAAATCAGATGTGTGGAGCTGAAAGGCATTTTTCAAGCTGATCATTTCAAATTCACGTGTCAAATTCAGAAAACTCTGAAAACTCGACTTACTGCCTTGTTGGGAAAGCTGAATATTCCTGCACCTCCATGATCAGACAGAAAGATGAAAATTGTGTCGTGTTTATCACTGTTCAGGAAAACAGCGGGACGGTTTGTTAATGTGACAGTTTTCTTAATTCTTTCAAAGTTTCGCTCTTTCAGTTGATTTATTAATTAGTATAAATTATGTGGAAGATGACCTTTTCAGGACCTTTCTTCGTCCTCCTGCTTGTTTGGTAACAGCTGTCTGGTCTCCACGGAGCACAGCCAGAAAGTTGTGAACTGATACGTCCTGTAAAAACATGATAATGACGTGATTATCTACAAGGTGCCCGTGCATGGAAGGCTTTAAGATTCAGCCTAAGAACACTTGCTCCAGCCCATGAGGAGCTCGGTAATCAGCTGAGGAACCTCATCAGGCAGGACATAAGAACCAGGGCAGAATGGATTATTGGTTTGAAGGGACACCTACTTCTCCAGTGTAGTCCTTCCGAACTCCTGCGTAAACATTTCTGCCATCGGGCCCGATAATTTCTCCTGGATTTGGGTTCCTGTTGAAATAAATAGGTTTCAGATCAAAAATTTCAAAAGAAAATGTTCCTTATCTAAATGCATTCTTTCTCCATTCCTGCATAAAAAAAGATGCAAACTTACTCTTCATTGTTAGCGATGTCATCATACAGCATCACTACGACTTGCTCCTCAGGAATGCCATTAGAGTGAACCACCTGATAGGCGTGGCAGACATTCGCCTAATGAATAGATAAGAAAAGTTCACTTCTACTGTATTAACTACAGATTCAACCACAGACTGTAGGCCGACACGTCTTAACACCAATTACTTTTGATTTCGGGGAAAAAAAGACGTTACTGAGAGAGGCAAGAAGAATCTTCTGAAGTGTTTTCGTGCAGATAAGAAGATTTTAATTCTACATTCTGCAGTGCTAGTTTAGACGATAGGCTCAATTGTAAAGTCCTACCTGATGTCTGTAATTGTTCCAGCCTTTGGAACCAGCAGCCAGTAGAACCCATTGCTTGCCCCTTCCTGAGCTCATCTTTGGGCTAAAATGTGAGAAACCACTGAACTACACTCCACAAAGTTATTCTTTGAGCATGAGTGGATGTAAGAGCCAAGTTCTCTTACTGTGTGGAACCCTTTTATTAAAAAACGTATGGGGGCAAGGTGTGGCCAGTCTTTGTCTCTCTTTATACCACCCTTCATGACTGATTAGTACACGTGAGCTCAGGCTCTGTGCCAGAAGAAACAATGACCACATATCTACATATTTTAGTGAATGCAGACACTTTCATTTTTGTCATGCAATGTGTTCCTCATACTGATGCACCTGATATCCACTTTGTTTCAGGATCTTGTCATTGAAGGGGAATTCCACCATTTTCCCAACAGAACCAGTTGAAGGCAATACCTCTTACGTCCATTTTCTCACAGTTCGAGCTATGAGCAGTTAGAGCTATGGGCAGTTAGAGCTATGGGCAGAATTGTTCACAGTGTTGGAGAATAGAACTAGACATCTAGAGTTTAATGCCTCCAAAAACTCCCTCACAGTAAGTTCTTTTAAAGTTTTTTGAGTTACATGTTTTTTTAAACCCATTCACGGTGGCTGGAAACACGCAGGGCATCGGGAGTCAAAATAAACCCCAAAGAAAAGCGATTTAGTTCAGATTCGCCAATATTTTACCATCACCAGCATCCATGTAAGCAGTCAACAGGTTCGCTGGTGGGTTTGGAGAGGAGATAAATTGTTCATAATTGAGTTACAGATGCAGCAACTTCTACTTCCATTCACCCCATTGTAAAGAAATTAGTAATCACTGGAGTCGGTAAGTTTCAAACCACTCCTAATGCATCACAACCATTGAGTGATACAAAAAATGTAAAAAAAATAATAAAACAAACCGAAATCCCCTTTATATCTAGGAAGAAGTTTGTATGAACATGTATGAATAAAGTAGTTGACAGGGACAGTAAGTTTACAAAGTCATTATACCGAGTGTATTTCATTAGTGAATCACATTACAAGATCAGGTCTGGCCCTGTGAGTCTACAGTTTGCTCAGTTAATAGAGTATGCGTTGAAGAATTTATTACGGCGTTACATAGTTTAAGGTTTAACCCAGCCACTGGAGGGCCGCAAGCCAGTGCAAGCCCAGGTAAATGGGGATGGTTAAGTCAGGAAGGGCATGCGGCGTAAAACTTTGCCAAGTCAAATGTGTGAACAACCAGAAAATTTCCCACACCGGTCAATCGGTCGAGGCCCAGGTTAACATTGACCACCACCAGTACTGTTAGCTGACACGGTGCTGGGAGCACTGGGCTACTGTTGGCCAAAGAGTGGGAAGGTTTGTCTGGAGGCAGGAGGAGAGGAAGAGTGAAAGAGAAGAAGTAAGTATGTGGACTTTGAATGTTGTCAGTATGACAGATAAAGGCAGAGAGTAGCTGACATGATGGAATGAAGGAAGGTGGATATATTGTGCAAGAGACCAGGTGGAAGGGAAGTAAGGCCAGGTGTATTGGAGGAGGGTGAGGTAAGGTGTCAAGAAGCCAGCTCTCTTGATCAGTTTGTTTAGTCTCTTTGCGTTGCTGAGTCTGTAGTGGCCACAGAACATCAGCAACTCAAAGAGACTCAACAAACTGATCAAGAGAACTGGCTCCCTGATAAGGTGTTCCAGACTCTAAAAGATCAGAGAGTTCTTAGACCAGTCCAGCTTGTTGTCAGTGTGCACACCGGGTATTTCTAATCCTAAACAATCTCCACATCCACCCCCACAATGGACAGTAGGAGTGACAGCAGACCATGATCTTCTCAAGTTCACCACCAGTTCTTTGGTCTTTTGGATGTTGAGCTGCAGCTGATTCAGCTCACACCAGTCCACAAAACTGTCTACAGCCATCCTGTATTCCAAGTCGTCCCCACATCAAACTATTGCTGAGTCATCAGAGAGTTTCTGCAAATGGCAGCCCTCTGTGTTGTACTGGGAGTCAGATGTGTACAGGGTGAAGGGGAACAGTGACAGAACTGGTCCCTGAGAAAAACTGCCAATTGGTTTCCGGCCTCATGCCGACAATTTTACTTTCAGTTCCTCATACTCATGCAGCTATTTTCAACTCTGTTCCAGCTACTTGTCACTGAAGTGGAATTCCACCAGTATTTCCTTGTTCTGCACAGATCCAGTTCAAGGCAATGCCTCTTACTTTCATTTGCATTTATAGCCTAGGCATGGTTTAGAACACACTAATGCACTTCACAGTTCGAGCTATGAGCAGTTAGAGCTATGGGCAGAATTGTTCAACATGTTGGTGAATAGAGCCAGACGCCTAAAGAGTCTAATGCCTCCAAAAGCTCCCTCACAGAAAGTTATTTGAAAGTTTTTTGTGTTAATTTTTTTTTTCAAACCCATTCATGGTTGCGGGATACACGCAGGGCATTGTGAGTCAAAATAAACCCCAAAGAATAGTGATTTAATTCATTTTAACACCATCAGCATCCATATAAACACTCAGCAGACAGTGGTAGGTTCACTGGTAGGTTTGGAGAGGAGACAAAATGGTCATAATTGAGTTGCAGACATGTCAACCTCACCCCCACTGTAAAGAAGTCAGTAATCACTGGAGTCTTTAAGTTTCCAACCGCTCCTAATACATTACAATCATTGGGTAATACAGAAATATTTAAAAAATCAGCTAATATCCCCTTTATATCTACGAATATGTTTGTATGAACTTCTTCATGCAAAACTAATTGAAAGGGACAGTAAGTTTACAAAGCTATCAAACCGAGTGTATTTTATTAGTCACAGCAGCACTCAAATAAGCCGACTAGGTATTTTGGAGGGGTGTACCCTAGTACCAGCAGATTTCACAGATGGACTCACATTACAAGCTCAGGTCTGGCACTATGAGTCTACAGTTTCCTCGGTTAATAGTGTATTAGTTCAAGAATTTATTACAGCATTACATAGCATAAGGTTTAACTCAGCCACTGGACATACACAAGCCAGCATCCCAAGCCCATCTTAGTGCTGGTCCCAAGCCCGGGTTATGTCAGGAAGGGCATCTGGCATAAAACTTTGTTGGATAAAAAAAAGAAGGATGGGAAAGTGTGAGACTTTGAGGGTTGGCAGTATGACAGATAAAGGCAGGTGTTGTTGTGAAGGAAGAGGATGTTAGGAGTGTTCTAGAGATGAAAGGAGTGTCAGATGGAGAGATGAGTGTGAAGTTAGAAATTGACGGTCTGATGCTAAATGTTGCTAGTGCATATGCCCTGCAGGTTGGGAGTGAGATGGACGAGAAAGAAGGATTCTGGAGTGTGTTGGATGAAGTAGTGGAGAGTGTGCCCAAGGGAGAAAGAGTTGTGATTGGAGCAGATTTTAATGGACACGTAGGTGAAGGGAAAAGGGGTTATGAGGACGTGAGGGGTAGGTATGGTGTCAAGGAGAGGAATACAGAAGGTCAGATGGTAGTGAATTTAGCAAAGAGGATGGAAATGGCTGTGGTGAACACATATTAAGAAGTGAGAGGATCACAAGGTGACGTATAAGAATAGAGGAAGATGCATGGAGGATTATATCCTACGTAGGAGGGTGAGTCTCAATGAGATTGGAGACTGCAAAGTTGTGACTGGAGAGAGTGTAGCTAGACAGCATAGGATGGTGGGATGACTCTGTGTTGTACTGAAAGTCAGATGTGTACAGGGTGAAGAGGAAAGGTGACAGAACTGTACCCTGAGGTTCTCCAGTGCTACACAACACTGTGTCAGACTTGCATCCCTGTAGCTGCACGTAAGGTGGTCTATCAGTCAGGTAGCCCATAATCCATGCAACTGAGGAGGAATCTGCATAACCGAAGGCTTGCTCCACAGCTGGAGAATGGTGTTGAAGGCACTGGAGAAGTCGAAAAATGTAATCATCAGGGATGCACTTGTCAAGATGATTGTAGGCACGGTGCAGCAGGTTGATGATGGCATCGTCCACTCCAATGTTGGCCTGGTAGGTGACCTGGAGGGGACCTTGTGCTGCCCCAACCAGGGGATGAGGGTGTCCAGGACCAGTCTCTCGAAGACCTACATGCTGTGTGAGGTTAGTGCAACTGGCCTGTTGTCTGAAGGGGTACTGGGGCGCACCTTCTTTAGTACAGGAACCAGACACAGTGTTTTCCACAATACGGGTAATTTCTCAGTACTAAGGCTCAGGAGTATTTAAGCAGTATTTAACATAGCTGGGAGACACACAACACTACTTGTGAGCTTATGCCATCTAGGCCCAGTGCCTTGTCAGGATGGAGTCTGCGTAGTTCTCCCCTCACTGATGGTAATGGATGGTCTCCAGACAGTCCTGCAGGGTTGCACTGGACCACTCCCTCGCTGTCCTGATAGTGGCTTGCTGCCTCTTCACCAGTGGTAGGTAGGTGGGAAGAAGGTGCACCAAGTTATTGTCTGATCTGTGCAGAGGTGGGATAGCTGTGCAGCTGTATGCCTCTTTTGCATTAGCATAAAGCAAGTCCAGTGTCTTGTTTTCTCGGGTGAATGTTTGTTTTCTATGGTGTCTTAAGAGAGACGTGGTTGAAGTCACCAGAGATGAGGATAAACACATCTGGGTACCTTGACTGGAGTGTTGCGGTCACAAAGTGGATGATGTCACACACAGTCATTGCATTGGCTGATGGAGGAATGTAAACAACAATGGCGATGACATGTGAAAACACTCTGGGCAGATAGTATGAGCGCAGCCCCACAGTTAACTGCTTAGTGTCCGGCTACAGACACGTTCTTTAACCACAATGTGACCCGGGTGGCGCAATCGCTCTTTAACAAAGAAAGAGAGTCCTTCCCCCTTGCTCTTTCCACTCTCACCCTGAGTTCTGTTTTCCCGAACATATGAAAAGCCAGCAACGTTTACTCCAGAGTCAGGAATACGCTCATGCAGACATGTTTTGGTAAAGCACATAAAACACTCACAAATTCATTAGCTCATCCTTGCCCAGTGATCTAACGTTGTCCATTAGATACTGAAGATATGGTTTGTATCACCTCCTCCATTCCTTGCTGCTCATTTCCCTCTCACATTTGCTCCTCCATGGCATCCTCTCTTCTTCTTTCCCCTCCATTTTACAGAGGGGGTGTCCGGGATGACGACGCTGTGGTGATGCCTGCGCACTAAACTATCTTGGAGAGTTAAAGAACGCCTGATGAGTGGAGAAGAAGTGTACTGGGAACACTTTTCAAGAATAAGGGGGATGTGCAAAGCCGTGGTAACAAATGGATAAAGTTGATCAGCCACAGCATGAAGTTACGGGAAAGAGTGGAGAAAGTTAGTTTAAGAAGAGATGTTATGGTCAGTGAGCAGCAGTATGGTTTCATGCTCAGAAAGAGCTCTACAGATGCAGTGTTTGCTCTGAAGGTGCTGATGGAGAAGTACACTGTGTCTTTGTGGACTTGGAGAAAGCATATGACAGGATGCCTGGGGAGGAGCTGGATTGTATGAGGAGTGGAATGGTATGAAGAAGTCAGGAGTGGCAGACAAGTATGTGAGAGTGGTACAGGATCTGTACAAAGGCAGTGTGACAGCAGTGAGGTCTGCAGTAGGAGTAACTGTTGCGTTCAAGGTGGAGGTGGGTTTACACCAAGGATCATCTCTAGTCCTTTCTTGTTTGCCATAGTGATGGACAGGTTGACATATGAGATCAGACAGGAGATCAGACAGGAGCCCCTGTGGACTATGATGTTTGCAGATAAAACTGTTATCTGTAGTGAGAATAGAGAGCAGGTTGACGAGACACTGGAGAGATGGAGATGTGTTCTGGAAAGGAGAAAAATGTAGGTCCACAGGACTAAGACAGGATAACTGTGCAAGATTGAGAAAGCGGACAGTGGAATGGTGAGGATGCAGGGAGTAGAGTTGGAGAAGATGCAGGAGTTTAGATACTTGGGGTCCAAAATGATGGTGTGAAAGGGAGGTGAAGAAGAGAGTACAGGCAGGGTGGAATGGGTGAAGAAGAGCAACAGGAGTGATTTGTGACAAGCATTTACCAGCAAGAATGAAAGGGAAGATGGAAGTGAGACCAGCTGTGTTTCTGGTTTGATGATTTGGAGACAGTGGCACTGACAAAAAGAGAGGAAGCAGAGCTGGAGGTGGCAGGTGGAGGTCCTGAGGAGAGACTCTGAGTGTGTTGGGAGGAGGATGTTGAGGAGAGACTCGGAGTGTGTTGGGAGGAGGATGCTGAGGATGGAGCTGCAGGGAAGAGGAGAAGAGGAAGGTCTAGTAGGAGGTTTATGGATGTGGAGAGGGAGGACATGCAGGCGGTTGGAGTCAGAGAGAAAGATACAGAGGGATGGAAATGGTTGATCCACTGTAGCGACCCCTAATCATATATATTCTGTACATATCAAATACTAACAGTTTATACTGTATATATTCTGTACATAGAAACAATTTACCCTTAACACATCTACACTTTATACTGTTTATATTCTGTACATATGAACAACTTATTTTTAACACACCTACACTTTATTCTTTAAGTATTTTGTGGCAAATCTTCACTTTATACCTTATACTGTATATGTTTTTACATATGGTGAATCTTTTCTCTCTCACCCCCATATACGTTCATATACATTGTATGTCTGTTATCGTACTGCTGCTGCTCTTTGCAGCATTTCACTCACATGAATGAAAAGCTCACATGGGGTGGTGGAGGTCTAGTGTGTAGGATACCCACCTCTGGATCAAGAGGTCATGGGTTTGAATCCTACCTTCTGCACCACTACTGGGTTCCTGAGCAAGACCCTTAACCCCCAGGTTGCTCCAGTGAGACTGCCCCCTGTAGTTAGGGAATGGAAGTCACTTTGGATAAAAGCGTCTGCTAAATGCAATAAATGTCAATGTAATGAATTGTACCTGTGCAGCAGTGACACGTTATGTGACAATAAAAGTGATTCGATTTGATTTAATTTGAGATGAGGAGCCTCTGCGTCACAGATCCGCTCCTGAGAACTTCACACAACTGACAACCAAACAAAACACAACAGGATCTGCTGGTCAGGACGTACAGAACATAAAGAGTCCTGTTAATGCCTCATTTCACCGTCAGATGAATTTAAAAGTCCTCTTAAAGTCTCATTTCAGTCAGAGACTCAGTATCCAGACCTCTGAGTGTCTAAAGGACTGAACTTCCCTGGGTTAATATGGATTGACGTTACGTTCCAATTTACACTGAGAAGAAAAATTGAACACCGTGCGGCAGTATAAAATAACTTTTATATTTATTAAATGAAAATAACAATAAACTCCATTCAGTTTAAAACCCAACTCTCTCCAGCCACTAAAGTCATCACACCCACACGTTATTTCATTTAATATTAAGGTTTTAATTGAATATATTAAATATTTGCTGTTTTCTCTCTTCCCCGGTTCGTTTTTTTCCAGCGTGTGAGCATATAAAAGAGACAGAATCCATTTGAATTCATGCACTCTTTAAAAAAACCAAAACAAAACTAAAAACTCATGAAAACGATGTGTTTAATTTAACAGGTTAATTATGTGCAGTTGTCTCTTCTCTCCCCTTTTCTCCATGTGGGTTCACATTTTACAATAGTAAACCTGACAAAATCGTTATTTTTTATTATTTGATGTTCGTCTGGGATGTTATCCTCCTTCATAATAACAACAATAATAATACGAAGTAAATAGATAACAATAATAATGATGAATAGATAAGATAAGAGAAGATAAAATAAACCTTTATTAGTCCCACAAGTGGGAAATTCGTTTTGTCATGGCAGAAAGTGGACAGTACAACGTTAGGAGCAGCAAATTAAGAAAACAATAGAATAGAATAAGATAGAACAGATAATAGCAATAACAATAATAATAATATATAACAATATATTATTGTCATATATATTATAATAGATAATAATGATCAAATAATATATAATAAATAGATAATAATAATTATAATAATGATGACAAAAGTAAGATGAAAAGATATCATCATCATCATCATCACGAACAGATGATCAGTGAATTATAGATGGTGCACCATGAAGGTCATGAAATAACACCATCTGCACACAAATAGTACATCTTATGTATAAAGAAAGTCAGTAATATTTAACTGTAAAACTCATTTCTAACATTTATAGCGTTATTAGGTCGTAGAAGCCCTAATTCAATGCCCTGTCACGGAAGAGAAGAGGGAGAATATCTGAAATTATTAAAAATTTCTCAAAGCGAAGAACACTGCAAGAACCTGGAACCTGTGGGAAAATAAGGCTTTAACTCTTATTTGCTGTTTCCGCGTCCAAACCTGGACAAGAGCTTCAAAAAAGATGATGAACCAACATCCACGAGACGATCAGTCGTACAAAAGGCCATTTTATTATTAATCAGCATACATTCAAACCAACAGTGATCTTCTCGACAAGCACAGACTTGAAGACCACACTGAGTCCGTCTGAGAGGTCAAGATGACTTTGGTCTGAAAACCGTCCCATAATGTCAGTCAGGACCTCCCGCAACCCAGCAGGAGAGTCTATCTCGGCCCGGTTCTGATCCGAAGACACCATGACATCCCCTCAGAACGAGGGAGCCCAGCTGCACTCCTCAGAATCCAGAACTGCATCAGTGCAACACTGAACTGGGTACAATCAAGCCTCATACACACTGAGGAACGTCGCTGTGAGGTAAACATGCTCATACACTATCTGGACAAAAGTATTGGGACGCCTGACCATTACACCAACAGGGACTTTAAAGACATTACATCCAAACCCACAGACTTTAATATGGAGTCGGTCACCCTTTGCAGCTCTAACAGCTTCCACTCTTCTTGGAACATGAATACAAGATACATGTGCTGTGCTGTCCCTCAAGCCACAACAACACCATGTACAGCAGACCCCCGAAATTCGCGGGGGTTATATTCCAAGAGCACCCGCAAATTGTGAAAAAAATGTGAATTTGTGATGTGGAAAAAAAAAGCCTAAACATGCCTATTTTTATAGTGTAAACCCTAAATATGCCCCCAAATATGCTCCCCAAACAAGTTAATTTCACTTTAAACTCAGTTTAATACATTACCCTTAAAGAAAATGTAAAGTTAAACCCACATTGGTACTGTAAAGTTTACACTGAACTCCTGCAGTGCTAGAATGTAAATACTGATGTTACCCCTGTATAGACTGGACTGTAATTCATGCACGAGTATTTTCTTTGGTATAAGCAGGTAAATACAGTAATAAATGAATTTAATTTACAGTAATAAAAATACCGGGCTTTAAGAAGAACAAAACGAAAAACCAGAGAAAACCCGAGACGCTCCACGGGGGAAATTCTGGACTGCAGCTGCGTCAAAGGGAAGCAGCCAATCAGCAGCAAGGACAAATAAATAGCGTTCTCGGATTGGCTAGTTTCAAACCTGCCGCCTCTGAGTACAGCAGTATTTCACCACCGCAAGACGCCTTTCTTTGTGTTTCTCTCCACAGTATTTTATATGGAAATGTGGCTGAATTCATGTTACAAAATTTGTAAATTATATTTTTCTTATTAATGTAGCACTTAAATGTATGAAAACGTATATATTGCCACGAAAAAAGCTGTCATGTCTGAGCCTCGTCCGCCACGCCCCCTCGTCAAATAAGTAAAAAAAAATAAAATAAAATGTGGAGGATATCTGCAGTTTCCGCCTTAGTGCAGGGCTTTCAGCCAACAATTATCTGTTCGGTTCTCAGAAAAAATTCGCGTTGGACTGAAACGACGACTGCTGATATTTACACCACTGAAGTCGGGGTTTACTGTATTCGATTAGATTATTTAATATTATAAGTTATCATCCTATTAGCTACTTTTAGTAATTTTCGTCGTGATTTTTCCCTGTTTTTGTTTCAGCTGCAGACATCACAGCCTTGGATGTAGTTTCTCAGAGCCCTGTGTGGTTGTGTCTGTTAATCAGTGGGCGACATTTAAAATTGGCAGGGCACAATGCACTTCTTAGATGAGGTTTGGAGTCCTCGGGTCCTTCTACTGCCGGCAGTCCGGCTGCTTGCCCAGACGTTGAGCCAAACTAAACAAGCCCCCCGCTCACACGCGCTCTCAGTGCTCGTATATTCCAGCGGCTGCCGAACACAGAGAGGGCCCTGTGCCTGCTCTGGTGAACTGAAAAAGCCAAGCGATGGTGCAAGCTTGTCTTTGCCTTTTAAGCTCCTGGGTAAACACTCATCGCTGCCTCTTAATGGCTAATAGCAGTCCTGTTCCCACTCGTGCATCTGCAATACACCGTTTAACATTAATTAAATGGTCTCAGTGAAACAAATAATGCGCTATCTGCCCCTGAGAGAATGATCCACTTCCATTCGGTGTGGCTGTTGTGAAGGTTCCAGCGCATTGTGAAGGTTTATGATCGGGCACTTTAGAAAGCTACCTTTCAGTGGAAGTGCTGCCATCCTTTTAGTTCGGTCATCCATCAGAAGATCAGAGCTTCGGAGAGGCTGCAGCCTTTCCTGTTCCAGGAGTGGCTCCCAGGAGCAGAAAGTTCCTCGCTCTCCTACTAAACCTGCTCCTCTGAAGTGTATATTTAATTAATGGCTCTAATAACCGGCTTCCAGAAGAAATTCTAGAGCGCAGGAGCTTAAATGTGACCCTGAATCATCCTAACGTGCGCGGTTTTGCTAGCCAAATGCTTTTAAGAATTTCCGGAGCAAAAAAGAAAAGGCCTGAGCTTGTACAATAGATGAAGGCCATTAAATTGAGTTAGAGGTGACCTATGTGCAGGAAGGAAGACACTGCAAGCCTGATTAAAAGCCTTTTCCTGAATGCGAGGGTAAAGCGGTGCCGCGGCACTGTGGAAAGTGGCGCAATCTGCTTCCTGTTGATTGGATATTTTCTTCCCTTTTCACCATTAAATTCTTTATCCCTGCTGGGGGAAATGAACAGATTATCTAGTTCTACACGTCATGTTCCTAGATGATATGATTCCTTTAGTCGCTGAACATTTTTAGCAGCTTGCCTGCAACCCCTTGCTTTATCATCTATCTATGAATCAGTGGTGTAAATACGAGTGGTTTAGGATTTGTTCCCAATGCTGGAGGGAAGGGTCTTGGGTGGACTGGGATAGTACGACAATACCTCACTGCTTTATATGAAAATCCGCTCTTAAGTAGTGAAGCTGTGGAGGGAAAATCCAGGGGAGGAGTATCCATTCTTACAGTTTGTGGAGATTTCAGTAATGCTGCTAAAGTTTTGCGTATTAAATATGTGTTAAATATGTGTAATAGTCTCAAATGATCAAATTTTTACTGTCTGTATTCCACCAATATGTAAATGGGTTTTGTCAAGTTTTTAGATTTGTTGCGTTATTAAACATTCTTCAAACGTAGTTATACCAAACCTAATGAAAAGTTTAATTTAATGCATTAAATTATGTGCTAAAGAGCTGTAACTGAACGTACATCATAACTGAGTCAGTCCATGCTGATCATATATTAGATGCAGTGACGTAACAGTGATGTCTCATAGTGTCGGTGTTGTATGGGTGGCTGTGGACCTCCTGGAAAGACTTTGGCCACGGTGCCATGTTACTGCATTTCTGCTCAAAGAGGAATAGAGGGAGTGAACTTCTACTTTCCTCATCCTGCAATAAATATTAGAAATAACAGACAGGGATTCAGGCTAGATTCAAGTGTTTTCATGGAGTTCTGGGACTACTGCATTTGAACAATCAATGGTCTGCAGCATTTGTACCACCACTTAGGCCTCAATATCAAAACTCAATACCCCGATAACGACCTATTTACTATTATGTAATACTTTCACCACCACATTGACAAGGCAAATGTACAACTGAGCATCAGAACTTCACTATTTCAATTGACTACTGAACCATTAAACGTCTTTTAGTACCCAAGTTAGTCTTATCAGCGTCTGTGGGCCAAAAGTTTACCTCTATCAAAAGAAAGTTTATAAGCATGTTATCAGCGCCTCTTGATTATTCTACTGTCCGTTTCAACACCACACACTCTCTTCTGTTTTAAGCCACACCCACTTTGTACGTTTAAAAGACATTGTTGACAAAAGGAACACTATTCATCACAGTATTGAAAAAGTTTGAACAATGCGCAGCTCCAGCTTCACCTTTAAAGTCCGTGTTCGGCACCCTTGGCACACCAGGCCAGAAGGGTAACTGAATTCAGCTTCGGCATTCAGAGGACGGGTCACTCAGCAGTGAAAATGGCCTTGTTTGATTGTAGTGGGCTGCATCCCACCATCCAGTACTGGAGTGTGTAGCACAAATATCCTGTTTGATAATGTTACTGGTGCTAATGGAGGGTGAAAGGAGGGGTTGGGCATGAGAGACAATCGGCGAGGATTGCAAGCTGTTTTTTTTTGTTGTTTTTTTTAAATAAATATATAAACGTGGCTCTGCGGGCTGTCAGCATCCTCACTTGGCTGGCACTCAAAGCTGCCTCGACCCTTTGATGAAATTTTCATCAGCCAGAGTACTCCGACACAACCTACATGCACACCACATCCTCCGTGCGTGTGTGTGTGTGTGTGTGTGTGTGTGTGTGTGTGTGTGTGTGTGAGAGAGAGACTACACAGTTACAATGAACACAAAGAGAGAGAACAGCTATTAGACCTATTGATACAGTGAGTGTAGTTTACTGTCTAATCAATTATAAATCGTTTCACCACTCAAGGGCAGAGACGCTCACTCCACAGCCGTGTTTGGAACTCTCTGATATTTGAGTTCTGTGTGTAGTCGATGGGGAGACATAGTAAATATGTATAAACAAACTGAAAATCAACTTTGTGTAGTGGAAGGACGTGGTTGTGGTGATCGTCCTTCACACTGCAGGAAGGTTTTCAGTTTAAAAACAGCAGGCAGGCTCTGCAATGGATCCCTGCAGGTGAAGTATTGATTATGTAGTATTTGGACCATCACATTAATGAGATGTCATAATCATGACATGATCATGGTCAAAGGTGGAGGCCAGTGTGTCCCAGGCCAGGCCTCTGTTCAGTATGGGTGTCTCTGAGTGAGGGATGGTTGGATGAACCTTCAGCTGATTTGTTTCTGCCTTATTTTACGCATCCTGTTTTTACTGTCCAGCGCTTATCATGTTTTTCGATTATGGCGCATTGTTAAACATAATAAAGCATAATCGTACTGACCCTAATGAATAGTGAAATTTGATGCGTTAAGGGAATGTTGTGATGTATTTACCTTACTTGACATTACATTTCATTAATTTGTTAGATGCTTTTGTCCAAAGCGACTTACCATTTGAGGAACCACTCAAGTTTCAGAGCTGGATGAGAACCAGAGGAGAGTTCTAAGTGCTGAAATCTTTATGTAGGGAAAGAATGAAATTGATTTCCAAAGAACTGAAATTGAATCAAATGCAAAAAAATGTACATCATAACCAAAAGTTATAAAAGTCAGCCAGTGCTGGTCATATAACATGCAGTGACACAACAGTGATGTCTGATGGAGCTGGTCTTATGTATAGGCAGCTGTGGACCTCTGGAAAGCCCTTGGCCACGATGCCATGTTACTGTGTTGCTACTCAGAAAAAGAGAGGGAGTGAACTTCTACATTGCTCAGCCTGCAATAAATGTTAGGAAATTCAGAAAGGGATTCAGGCTAGTGAGTTCTTGCTACCAACTATATGCTATTTAATTTTATGTAGTATTTGCCCCGTCACGTCATGGTCATAGGTGGAAGCCAGTGTGTTCCAGTCCAGATATTCTCAAGCCCATTGTTCAATATGGGAGTCTCTGTGTGAGGGATGGTAGAACGAACCTTCAGCTGATTTAGTTTTGTGGTACACTTTACAATAAGACTCCCCTTATAAAGGGTTAATAAATGATTTATAATCAGGTTAATACAGTTGTAGACAGTATATAAATCTTAAATTAGCAGTTATAAACAAGTAATAACAATTGTCTTACATTGCTGCAGCCTCACTGTTTGGCGAGATTTGGTGTTTTAATGGTAGTAGCATGATAATGAAGACTTGACGAAGTTGACAATTTAACATTCGGCCTGAGAAAGAGACAAGATAAACTCAGCAACTAGCAAGATCTGAGTGCTTTCAAATAGTGAACCTGCATGAGTGCATGGTATGTTTAGAACTGCTTATTAATGTTTTACAAATTGTCTACAACCTAATTCACAACCTTATTATAAAGAATGTATAAACCTTTTATAAGAGTGGTCTTGTTGTAAAGTGTAACTGTGGTGTTTTATTTAGGCATCCAGTTTTTATTTTCCAGCGCTGCCGCGATTATTCTGGGACCGAGCCACCTGTCAGAGCACAGCACTTAACTCCTCGATGGATCACACATCGATCTGTGCGCCGTAATTCATTTTACATAACCGGCGGCAAACACCGTGCGCCAGCCCACGCTGGACCGGTGCCTGCAAACTTTAATGTCCTCACGGAGATTAGCAGCAGCACAAAAACTCATTCTCAGGCTCAGCTGGTTAGAGCCACAGGCTTTCACGCCGCCAACGTGCTCGTCTCCTCCAGCTAAAGGGTTTTGCTGCTATGGTGGTGAGTGACATGCGTACCTTCGTCTGTATGGAGGTACGCAGCCAGCGTCGAGTCTGAAAACCGTTCCGAATCCATTCTGTTATGCCGTAGCTTAAGTGCTTCTGTCCTGATTTCAGGCCCAACTGAGTGAGAAGGAACATTCTTTTAAAGGTTAAATAATTTAAAAGTCTACATCTGTCAGGCCTTATGTCATAGTCTCCATCACTGTCCACCTGTTCCGTTCTGAGTCTGTCTGTCTGTTCCTGTCATAGTTTTTTAGGTGACTGACGTATGACTTAAACTGTCGGCTCTTTGAGTTGTCAGTTTATTAGGTACCTCTGTCCCGAAGTGTTGCAGGAGTATTATACCGTGCACAGCTGGTATAGCTGCTGCTCATTGGGAACAGGCCTTTCCAAAATGCTTCATAGGGTTCAGATCAATGGATTGGACAAACCACTAAAGGACTGGAAATTTGCTGTCGGTATCCTGGAACCATTGTGTGCTACGTTACGTGCCTGGTGACACGGCGCATAATCATGCTGGAAAACTCTGGAAAATGTGGAAAAATGTAGTCATGAAAGGGATGATTTCGGTCTGCACGGGTTTTTGAAATTCCGCAGCGTTCCAGTGTTCTTCACTAGGTATCTGTGGTCATAGTGACTGCCAGGAAAAATACTCTGCATCGTCACATTGCCATGATCAGCCTGCACTGCTGACACTAATTGAGATTCCTTGGAGGCTCCATGAACTAATGTTCCATCAAATTCTGACTCTCATCAGCCATATACAGAAGGAAGCTAGATTGATCTGACCATCGGAACATTTTCCCACCTCTCAGTGATCTAATTTTGATGCTGTTGTACCCACTGGAGATCTCCTTCCTCGTTCTTTGCTTAATTGGTGTCTGAAATGGTCTTTTGGTTGCGTTGCATGTCTGAGACAAAGTCGGATGAATAGTTTGCTTAAGAGTGAAAGAATATTTTACATATTTGTCTTGAAGCCGGATGTGATTTGCCTTGTTTTGTTTTCTGTTCGCTGACACAGTTCTCACTGCACCTTTTCACCCATTTGACCTCCAAGGTTTTTTCCTTTTTGCTTCATTCTCAGCTGGAAAAGCTGTCAGTGGAAAAAAAAAAAAAAAAAGGGTTAAGAGCCATTTAAGAGGTGCCAGAACCAGCACACCTAGCGCCAACCATCAAACCGCATTTAAGGTCATGCGGGTCACTCCATTTGGGTTTTTTTTTTTTACCTGTGGGATTTATACCACCCTCCCCATTCCTGTGACATGTAATTCGTTAGAATGTGCAGTTTGTGTTAAGCTGGGGATGCACTTCTCTGGCAACTTGATGGATACAGTACCGAATTCTTTGGAAAATCACACGATTTCGCTCCCAGAGGAAGACAAGAAAATGGTGTTTTTTTTAGTAAACCTAGAGCCGGCGCTTTTGAATACCCGCGAGACTCCTCACCAATGTCTTCGCTGGTGGTGCCCTTATCTGCGATGTAGGCTTGTTTAACATAGCGGAGAAAATGCAGGCTGCGTAAACACGCGTCTGATCACTGGACCAGGCTGTCCGTGGTTCATTAGCGTGCTTTATCGTGGTGATAAATTCACAAAACGCTTCCAGACTTTGTTCCCGGATATTTTGCGCTTATCTCCCTGTGGATACAGCCACCTTTCTCTCAGCAGGGCTGTTCTTCACACACAGAGGAACATTGTGATTATGAAAAAAGACAAGGCTCTTTATGTGCATGGTCCTTTTTACCTTTAAAGACAGGTCATACCTTTTTAGAAATACTGTATTCAAGCTGAGGATGCTATCCAAGCCCTGTAAAGCTTCGTTAGGCTGAAAGGATGTGCTGGGCTGGGGCTGAATGATTGAGATGGACATCTAAAAGGAATCCATTTGAGCTTCACGTTAAGTGCCTGAACTAAACTGAAAGGTGGTAAATTCGAACTGTAGCGTGAAGAGTGAGCTTTAAAAGTTGCGGTGCTCTCTCTAACCTTTCTAGTAGGACCAGACTTAACACTAGCCTGTTTACTACAACACTTCAAATCCTGTTACAGTGTTGTGTCAGCATTTAAAGCATGTGCACAGGTCAAGAACTTAAGCTGTAGAACTGGCTACACTTCATATGTATCGCTTTAAACTCTGTCAACATCGCCAACAAAAGTGTGGCATAATCTTGTATTCATTGTCTCCCCCATAAAATAGGCTTAGTTTGAGTACCTGTGTCAGCAGCCACGTAAACAAGACCGTCACTCTTTACGATGAAGTTGCTACGAAGGCATAGTAGATTTGATGAACCACCCCATGTACAGTGATACTTGTCTCAGTTCCACTTTTAAAGGGTGGATTTATTAGTATCTACACACTTGTTAGGCAATACAAATATGCAGAGGCTGTAAAATGGTATTTGGGGCAGCTCTTGTTCTTACATAATTACAGCAGGGTAACAGAACTCTTCCTCCAGTAACAATTCAGTGCTGTTTTATTGTCAATATAACAGTGTGTGCTTGTCTTTGGTCAACTCAGTGGGAGATGAGAGAATTTATTTTAAATGTATTTTATTTGATGTAAACTTCTTACTGTTACTGACTGGTATCATCAGCAATTATGATAAAAAGAATACCAAGTGACCTTTATAACCAGTTATTTGTAATGTTTTGCACAAACATCGTTACTGTGAAAATCAGAATTAGTCCAAAAATGTAATAAAAAATATCTGATAAAACCTCAGGAATAAAGATAAAGCAGGGGTTATAGTGTGTGTGTGTGTGAGTGTGTGTGAGTGTGTGTGAGTGTGTGTGAGTGTGTGTGAGTGTGTGTGAGTGTGTGTGA
>JBBJLS010085585.1:0-45351 GCA_037577275.1 Bryconaethiops microstoma
TCTCTCTCTCTCTCTCTCTCTCTCTCTCTCTCTCTCTCTCTCTCTCTCTCTCTCTCTCTCTCTCTCTCTCTCCTACCTCACTTCATATCAGTGCTTTATCCATGCTCCAAGAACAAATAAACCCCGCTGTTTACAGGGGATCCAATAATTCCCTAAGTCGCTTTTTATCATGCCAGCACAGTGACATCATCATGCAGCATCTTGGAAGTTCAGCCAACTGTTAAATGAACAGTTTGGTAAAAAATGAAATGCACACAATTTCCCGTTACCCTGAGAGCAGTCAATTCAGGGCCGAATTCAGGTTACTGCCATTTTTTTTACAGATAATAATATTTCATTTACTGCCAGAAACCACATAAGCTAATCTTAGGCATGTAATTTGCATGGTGCAAATTTGTAGGGAATAAGCACCCATTAGGCACATTAGCCTCATAGTTCCACTGCAGAACTAAAGAAGCAGATTTCAGTCACCAAACATTAGCCCCAGCTGCCTGACTACATTTGGGATGAGGGTGAATTGTGTAATTTGCCAAATTATTTTTTTTTACATCAAACACAGCAAGACAAAGCCTGTTATCGGTTACTCTGGTTTTATATGAAGCCATTGCGGGTGTTTTTTTCTTGCCATTTTTTCCAAATATTTTTCTTGAGCATGACTGCTGGTTGACAACTGATGATGTGAGGTGTGAGATGTGTGTGTGTGTGTGTGTGTTTGTGTGTGTGTGTGGGTGTGTGTGTGTGTGTGGGTGTATGTGTGTGTGTGTGTATGTGTGTGTGTGTGTGTTGTTAAAAGAGTTTCTAGACTTTGCTAGGCTTGGTTATCAGCCGACAGCCTGCGAAGGTTAAAGGCCATGAAAATAATGAGGAGAGACAAGTTTCATGGTTTCTTGGATGATGCTGACCTCTACACCACAGCAAAAAACAACACACCAACTTTTGTACAGTCAAATAGCCAAAGCACAGCTTATTTATGGCGAATTTACACTTATTTTACAAATGATTGGCTAAAAAAAAATCAAATTCACAAAATTTTCCCTAAACCCAAACACCGTCAATCAGACAAGACATGTTCAGTGTCTCAAATTTATTTATCATTCATCAGAACAGCTTATCCTGATGGAGGTCGGGGTGGGGGGCAGGTTTGTCAGTCCATCACAGGGCAGACATACAAACACTCTCGCCCACATTCACACCTGGGGTGATTTAGCATTTCCAGTTCACCTGATGAATGTCTATAGAATGTGGGAGGAAACCAGAGCACCTGATGGAAACCCACACATATACAGGGAGAACGTGCAAACCCTCAGCTAAGGTTTATAATATTAATTAGAAATAATTAATTTCCCACTGGTGGGACTGATAAAGCTTTATCTTTTCTTATCTTATTTAATACTATGCATTTTAAATAATGAGGTCTTTAGGATGATTAGGCTGGTGGCCTGTTGGTTAGGGAGTTGCCCCTGTGCTCAGAAGGCTGTGGCTTCAAATCCCAGGACTGCTAGTGGCACCACTGAGGTACCCTCCCCACACAAGGTATCGCCTCCCTGGCTGCCCCTCATTGGTAGCAGTCCACTGCTTCACTTGGTGAATGGAGAGAAAATGCAGAGAAAGAATTTCACACCGTGTGCTGTGGTGTGTGATATATTAATAGTGATACAGTTGCTAAAACTGTGCTATTCTCCTCTGCCATCTTTTACATATTTGCACCTCTATTGCACATTCAATTCTTCAATCTTTTATGTATTCTTTTATTTCATTTATCTCTCCCCATTATCTTATTTGCTTTTTACATTTCTGTAAAGTACATTGAATGACCTTTTGTGAAAGCATTTGAAAGGGTTTCAGGCAGGATTAGAAGTGCTAGCTTGCATGTTTGTATCAATATAAGCCTTTTGACTACTTATCAACAGTTCAGAAGTCTGTACAAAGTGATATTAGAGGTGCGGTTGTGTATGTCAGTCTAAAACATGGCATTGTGAAACAACAGCTGGAGTCTGATAGCTGCCATTTTGTAAAAATGCTATTCATTTTGCTCATAGAAAAACAAGGTTTAGACTTGGAATTCCTTATCTGGACAAGATGCTGACTGCAGAATGATGCACGACCTCAGAGGTCTGCTTGATCACTAACAGGACAGGAACAAAATATGATCACAATAAAGAAATAAACCCCATGGTGTGAGTCATGTTTGTGCAAGTGTTAAAAATAAAGTGCATTTTCATTCTAAGCTCTATCTCTTACATGCAAGACGTCAGCAGAGCATCTAAAAGCTCTGAGGTATAGTGCTTATTGTGTACGAAAGCATATGCTGCAGGGCTGAGGCTACACACACACACACACTCACCCACTCTGCTTGGCACTTTGCTGTGATTACTGCTGACAACTGCAGCAATACACTGGCCTTTAGCTGCTCGCCCCCATCTCCGTGGCGACAGGATTTCTGCTGAGAATAAAACACACACACACTTAGACACACGCGCACACAGAGCAGTGAACTGATTCCAGGCTATGTGTGAGCTGGATATGGTCAGTCTCACGGCAAATCAGCTTCTCCATCTCTCCTCTCGGCCTCATTAATGTCACATCTGTTCACACATGCGCACACACACACACACACACTCTCACACACACACATCTACTGATGCAATGGCCAAATACACTGGGTGGGATTCAAGCGTAAGTAAGGTGTGTTATCCATCAAAACCTGACAAAGCAAGACACGAAAACGATTTACACTGTTCAGTATAACTAATGCTGCCTTCATGTCTGTCTCATTTACTGGACTTAAAGTGTGATTTGAGACACTTCATCTGAATCCATTATCTTTTGTAATGCATCATGGGCAATACATGAAAGAACAGGCAATCAGCCAAGACATGTTTGGAGACCAACTTCATTAGTTTAACATGACTAAGAAAAACTACAAGTCAATATTCACCCAAATCATTTCAGTAAAAATAAAGTGGGCTCTTATAGTCACGCATGAACACACCACACCACAGCCCACAGTGTGAACTTCTTTCACTGTATTTAACCCATTCACCAAGTGAAGCAGTGGGCTGCCACCAACGGGGGCACACGGGGAGCAGTGTGTGGGGACGGTACCTTGCTCAAGGGAATCTCAGTGGTGCCACTAGCAGTCCTTGGAGTTGAACCCACAACCTTCTGATCACAGGGGCAACTCACTAAGCAAACTATGTCATCAAAATTAAACATTGAAATATTATATATCTTACTTCAGTTTTCTATTATCTCGGTAGGTCAGCTCTGCTTTCACCTGACTGTTGCTTTGAACATAATGATCATTCGAGATTCATTAAGAAATGATCAGTGACAACCAGTTCTGCTTGTGTCAAGCAGTAAAAAAACGGACGCAGTACCACTCAGATTGCTCTTCTGATCTACAATAGCCTTTATTATCTCTGTATGTACATCGGATGATGCCTCCAGGACAATTACTAAAGATGTACTGTGCCCTCCAGAATTATTGCCCCCCTTGCTAAAGACTGAAAAAGGCTTATAAAATAGTCACTTTAACAGTTATTACCAAAATATTGTATTGTACAAATCTTTATTTCAGCTATATTTAGTCTGAGAATAAGGCAACCCAATAGTAAAAAAGAAAATCATTTTTTAAACAAAGTCAAATGTCATTACTGGCAGAAATTTGAATTAAGGAAATATAATGCATATTTAATTAATTTTGATTTAGAAATTTTCAGCAGTCATCCATTCCTTTTTTTTTTACAGGGCCCAAGTCTCATCAAAAGTCCTTAGTCATCCACCACCATGGAAGTAATTCAAGAGCATTCAATGGCAATAAGAAAAGTGTATGTTGACGTTCACAAATCAGGGAGTGGATTTAAGAAAATATCTGCTTATAAATTGCCCATAACAAGAAAGCAATCATTTGAGACATTCAAAACAATGATGGACCAGCCTGGAATGGGATGCAAGACTATTCTTTCAACAGCCACAGGTTCAGAATTACAGAGTTTGGTAGTACTTGGGCTCACTATGCCTCCAAATCTGCAATAAGATGTCACCTCTATGCCACAAAACTGTTTAGAGGGTCTTTCAGAAAGTCTCTTATATGTTTTTGCCTCCAAATGCTCAAGGTGGGTTAGGCAAAGAAAAAAAGATGGCTACAGAGAAATACATTTAATACAAAGCGTTAAATATGGTGGAGTACCTGTGATGCTGTGGGACTGTGTGTTTGGTTTAAGTTGACATGATACAAATTATAACTTGCACTCTTTACAGTTAAAGCCTGTATCCTGTAAATGTAAATGTAACTATGTTTTCTATCTGTCTCCCACTCCCTTCTTTGGCCTGTCTTCTCTGAGGAGAACCGCTGTTCTTCAGTCTAACCTGGCCAAACACCATCGGGGCTCCAGGTCACCACGTGATCTCGGATCTGCCATCCCTTGCCCATGAGTCCTCGACTGTTTCAATGATTTTGGGTGCCCACTCCTACTCCCCTATCCAAGGGTGATCACTGTTCAAAGCTCCAGTGGAGATTGTTCTTCTTGTTGCTGTGGACTAGAGACTCTCAAATTAGCCATCACTCAGACTCCAACAAAAACCACCTCTACTGACTCTTAACTGAACCTCCTCACTCAGACTCCAACAAAAACCACCTCTACTGACTCTTAGCTGTACCTCCTCACTCAGACTGCAACAAAATCTAGCTCTACTGACCCTTAACTGTACCTCCTTACTCAGACTCCCCTTAACTCCTTTTAACTATACCTACTCTGTTAGCCCTAGGCTTCTGTTCAGCAGTGATTATGTCTGTACCGGAAGGCCTTCTTTTCTTAGTTATCTCCACAGACACTCTCTTTCTCTGGGTTGACCAGAGGAGGATGGGTTCCCCTTTTGAGTCTTCTCAAGACTCAAAAGGGGAACTTGGTTTCTTCCATCAGCTTTAGGGAGTTTTTCCTCGCCTTTGTTGCGTTTGTGTTCAGTATATATCTAAAATTGAATTAAATTGAACCAAATTGAAATAAATGCCTAATATACTTGACTTAACTTGACTGCTTCTCTTCTAAAATACCAGGTAATTTTAATTTTAATAGGGTTGAGCTCAATAGAGTGCCGAAGAGGAGACCCTGTGGGGATGCACAAATTAAAGGGTGCTAATAATTATGCCATGTTTTTTTGGAATAACATTTACTTTGTGATCAAAGAGTGACATTTCATAAAGGGGTCAGAGAGAGAGACAGAGAGAGAAGACAGAGAGAAGAGGGCCTCGTTCAACCCTGGCATTAAGGGGTCTCATATCATACATTTTTCATGTTTCATTTTTTTCAGTTCCACTTATGATATTTGTGTGTTTAGGTAACAAAATACTTCATTATCAAAGAACCATTTTCCAACCTCTCTTTATCCCTTAGATTTAAATATGCTGATTTAAAGACAGAGGTATGTAAATGGGCTCTATTGTATTGTGCCTCATTCAAAAAGTGGTCCGACCTGTAATACCCCTAAAACCCTCAGTGTGGATGGGAGGGTTTAAACTGTAGACTGAAAAGGTGGATACATTTCAAAATGAACAAATTGATAACAGGCTGCTTTTACAGCTTTGTTGACATATATGGACTACATGGACTGGAAGTATATTGTGAAACTGTGTTAACATACTATATCACACTCTGTTATCTACATTTCCATGTTATGTACATCTCCAACTGTAAATGAACAATGCTCAAAAAAGGTTGCCTGATATCTCAGAACCACACGATAATATGTTTGCTCAGACCGCCCTTGGAGGTCCAAGATGTATATGATCATTTTATTTTTGCCTCAGTGAAAGTCTGCTTCACCACGAAAGTGGTATCCCTTCTCCCATTTGTTTATCTTTTGTGCTAGCAGTCCATACAGTCTAAATGTTTATAACAGCTTGAACAATTTAAGCACGGCCAACATTACTGGACACACCATGCAGACGGCCAGACTTTTGGATGACCTCATGGCCATAGGTGCGCATGGGTGGCTGACCCTGCTTGTAGTCAGGATGGCCAGGTGGTTCACGTCACTGAAGACACTGGCCAGCTGAGCATGTTGTATTGCTGTACTTGGTCAGCTTAAATCAAGTCAAATCAAACAGGAGTTCATTTTCGTTTCAACCACGTGAACACAGGGAAACGATACACTGTTCCTCAAAAGTGTACACAAGAGCACACAACAGCAGAGTGTAAAACTCTGCATGTGAGACAGAGAAATAAAAAGACAATGGCACTCTCAGGAGGGCACACACAGAGAATAGTGTTATGTGCAAATAGCAATGCTTTATCACTATGAATGGGCATTTGACCATCTTTTTCTATTGAAATAACCTTTTTTTTTTTAAAGAATATTGTAGGATTATCATATTCCCAACAATAATTTTTTTAATGTTGTTATGAATGACACACAAGATGTTCTGGTAACACACTAACAAAATAAAGCTTGGGGTATTCCTTTTGTATGAACTTTTTTACTTCACTATGAACATGCGCAAATAGCACATTTTACTTCACTATTTAATAAACAAATGTTTTTTGCTTTCACACTGGATTTGCCTTTAACAGGGACACTTTAAGCTTGTAAGGCATTCAAACAAAACATGCTTTACTTTGCTGCATTTTTACAATTTCAGACTACTGAAGTCCCAGGACTGCTGGTGGCACCACTGCACACTGCTCCCTGGGTGCCCCCTGTTGACGGCTGCCCACTTCATCACTTGGTGAATGGGTTAAATACGGAGAAAGAATTTCACACTGTTCACACCGGCTATAAGTGGCCACTTTATTTTACGTTGCTGCCAGTTCCATGAAGGCACGTGAAGGCACGTGGCGTTCAGTGCCTTTGAGTGTAACAGTACAAGAGACCAGGGGTAGCAGTAAGCTACAGGTGATCATAAGTCAGGTCATAGAAGAAATAATGAACCATTGTTGGAAGACGACCTCAGTAATGCTCTTTTGTGTAAATGTAATCAAATCCTTACAGCAATGTTCCAACATTTATTGTGAAGCCTTCAAAAGCAGGACAAACTCCCTTTTAATAACCCTGGGTTCACAAGAAATGGTGAATGTACAGGTGTTTACAAACCAATAGCTAAGAATGGACGGCTGCATTTAAAGGTTAAAAAGCTTCGCTACTTTGCAAGTCCAGAAATCAGTTTAATCAATCATCAACTTACAAACCACAACATGCATTATTAAAGGAACAGTTCACCTCAGCTATACAAGATTTTAAATCTCTTACACGGCCAGTCAAAACAGATGCTAGCTTTAACCTCTTAAACTTCTCATCTACTGTGCAAGAAGTGGACACAACAAAGACAGAACTAGACTGTTGTTGACCAACAACATTCCAGTACTAATAGGCACGAGGAGAACATGCAGACACGAGGAGAACATGCAGACTCCACACAGAAAGGACCCATGGGTGCCCTGGCTGGGATGCAAACCCACCTTTTTGCTGTGACACGACAGCACCACGCACTGCGACACCATGCCGCCCTCCCTCAGTCTCTCTGTGTTTAATTATCTTTCTATCCCTCTTTCTTCTTTCCCATTATCTATTTTTTCTGTTTGTCTGTTCCCCTCTCATTATTTCTCTTTCTGTTTTACGCATCCAATCTGTTTTTCTCTGTAATTCTTTCCAATTTCTCTCTCTCTCTCTCTGTTGTTCTCTATTTTTTTAGACTCTGACTCAGACGAATAGACCACTGAAAGGATAGAGGGCTGTCAAGAGGAGAGAAAAGAAGAGCAAAAACAAAAAAAACCAACCCTTTTTTTGCCCTCAGACCCACACATGGCACTTCCATTTACAGCGTATCATTAACACCGCCATGCTGCAGATGACATTGATGAATTGAAACAATCTCCTCTGTGATGAGGAAAAACAGGAGAAGTGGCAAAGAAGTTAAACCTGAGGCGGCCTGAAAGAGGGAATGTGAAAGAGAAAGAAAAAGAAGAGGTTTTGGCAGTGATCGAGCATGGGGGGGTTACTGGGTGAGTTGAGCAGCTCCACTCAGACTCACATCTCAAACGTCTGAACTTATGTTCGAGCATCCTATAGCTAACATAAGGTAACCCTTTACTGTCAGGAGGCACTACTACTACAGGAGGCACTATACTGCCAAGGCACTATAGAGGAACGGGACAGTAAATCACACAGTTCCCCTTGAACACAAATGTAGCCAATAAGACATTTCAGATGTCTGAAGTTCGCTTCTTTAGTTACATTAAAAGCCAATGTAAGTAAAAAGGTCATCACATATTTGCTCCATACCAGCTGAGTTATAAAGATCCCATTTCCTACATTTCTGTTTTCACCTCCACTTATAATGTTTGTCACTTTATGTACCCAAACAATCATTATTCCTTTTTACATGACCATTTTCAAACCTTTGTTAGAATTAATCTAAAAATTAATCTTTTTAATTTGCTTTCTCTCTGTCTCTGCGCACACACACACACACACGTTTGTGTGTAGTGTAGTGAACTGTTGAAAATGTACTTACAGGTAAATGCACTGGTTTTCATAAGTGATTAAAATCACTATTTATCAGCTTAGGTTTCTTAGATGGATTGGAGGAGCAAACATTATGAATGGTACGTACTCCATGAAACTCTTTTATTTAAAGATTCAACTATCCATAATATAGGCTCTTGACATAGTCTCAAATAGACTTGCTTATGTGGTTTCTAACACTGTATGATACACTGTTATACTAAAATACTTAACAACACAGTTGAGGCCTGTATGTGATGATTTAGCTGTGCGGTGGGCCATGCTAATTGTTTGTACGATGCTACATCTTACCTTCTTAGTCTTGTAGCTCCAGTACAAAAGCAAACTTCAAACACTCAACATGTCTTGCCTGATTGACTACATTTGGGTTAAGCTGAAAATCGTGGATTTGATTTGGCCCAAACTGATGCTATAAGCATGAACCCTTGGAGAAAACTGCAGTGTTAAAAATCAGGGAAGGCTCTCATGACTCCTTTAACTTGGCTGGTTGTGTGTGTGTGTGTGTGTGTGTTCTGTTAGCCTTCAGCAGAACAAATATTACAACCGCTGCAGTTTCCTAAAGACATGGGGACGAGGTACCATACTATTACTGTCACTATCAGTTCAGTATGTGTGTGTGTGTGTGTGTGTGTGTGTTTCTGCTACAGCGAGTCATTTTCCCCTGAAGAAGTGGCAGCTTCACACTTCCATCTGGGTTGAGGGAAAAGTGAAAAAGTGCAGTGACAGATAGAGGGAGGCGGAGACTCTCAACAACTTGAAAGCTCAACTCAACTTTATATGTAACTTGCACTCAAAACCACACACCCATCAAACTTACAGTTTCTGTTCATTTTTTGACATATTCCTGAAGGCCTTTTAATGTAAAATCTTTTAATTAAAGTAATTCCAATTATTTTCATGGATAGTTGTAGGTGCCGTACTGTCCAACAAATGGCAACACCACCAGAAATGATATGCAAGCATCCCATCACAGATCGGGTGTAATCTTCCCCTCGGGTTGAGGTATATTTTACAGGTCATAAAAGCTGGCCAACCCCACATGCACTTAAGGGAGGTTGCCATCATCTTCTGTCGGCAAGACAAAGAAACTCGCCTTTGTTTCATACAAAGAGCGAAGGGCTTAAGTTTCAGTAACTTAGCCAAAGTTTAGCTTAGATGTCTGATCAATGTCGGAAGCCACCGACAAAGTCAAGCTTGCAACAGGCATTGACACAGCCTTTGAGAAAGTTAGGCGACCAAGTCCTTCATTTAACTGCAGCAGCTTCAGTCCTGCACCTCAGTGGAACCATATGATTCCCAGCAACTGGACTAGATGCAATCCTCACACAGACTGAACTTTAGATATTTAAAAAAAAAACCCCACAGACTAGACGAAGCATCAGCTGATCACATTAACAAACAATGTAGTTCATTACAATGCCATGTTAAGAAATTGACATCTTTTTAACTTTGTCTCCAAAGACAAAAGATCACATTCCACATATTCCCATCTTTACCATTCAATGTCTGTCCACATAGGCCGGAACAGAAAACTCCTTCTCCTTTTCTCTTGTGTACGCAACAATGTGTATGCGCTGTCTTACTCTCGCTCGCTAGCGCCCTCTCTCTTGTATGTGCAACCCTGCTCACAAACATGTACACAAGCAAGCACACAGAAAAGGAAGCATGCTGTCTAGCGAAAGGTAAAAAAATTCCCCTTTTATAATAAAAAAAAAAAAGGAAAATGAGCAATTTTGCCAATGGCAAAAGCTAGCATCATCTAACCAGTACAACTAATTGCAACTTCAGTTACACAAAGCAATTTAAAAAGAATTCCATATCATTAAAAGCCCTAGACAATGATTTCAGTTATTCCACTAATTAGCAAGATTAGCAGCACGAATTTTTCATATATCATAATGTTGAACATAAACTGTGATGATGGTAGGCTAACAATAGAAAACAATGTTAAGCTAACTGGTTACTAGTGAATAAGTACGTTTTAGTTTTGACTGCCTGTTTTACTTTTTGTGCAGTTTGGTTTTTCAGACAGTTGCATCAATGCGGCTGTTGTGGCTGAATTTCACAGGCTGGAGGCTTAACATTACACAACAATATAGTTTTAGGTTTAGCAAAGGTGAGAGTTGCCATTCACCATGTAAAGGGTGTGTAAGGTATGCATCATCATGCATCTCACAGTCCCACTGAATTACAGCCTGCTGAGGTCTGGCCCGGCATGCAGAGTGCAGGTAAATGTTGTTTATCAAGTGAATTTTTAGCTTTGGACAGCGAAGAAAAATCAATATGCTTGCATTAATGCAATGTTAGAACTGTTGGCCTGATAGTTAGGGAGTTGCCCCTGTGATCAGAAGGTCATGGGTTTGAATCCCAGGACTGCTAGTGGCACCCCTGAGGTACCCTTGAGTAAAGTACCGTCCCCACACACTTCTCCCTGGGTGCTGTGTTCCTGCCTGCCCACTGCTTAACTTGGTGAATGGATTAAATGCAGAGAATAATTTTGTGCCGTTCACACTGTGTGCTGTGGTGTGCTCATGTGTGACAAATGGACACTTTACACTTGCACGCTGTGTGACGCAGAAAACACACGCTATAATCAAAATAACTGCAAAACAGAAACACACATCTAGCAGACGGAGGTTTCTCAAGCAGAGGGACCTACTGAACAGACATGTTTGCGGTGACTTTTAAAACGATAGGTGAAAACAGTTTATTACTAAGAGAGAGATAATTAATATTATATTATCATTTCATATGGGATTGCATAAAGAATGGAAGAAGGCCGTATAAAACGCAGGCGTGTGGATTTCACTGTTTGTCTGCAACTCAAACATCTGTGTTATTAAGATCCATCTAATCTTTTGGGGGGTTTTTTTGCCTCTTTTGGAAAAATGTTTGCGACTCATTCCAAGTGTAAATATACATAAATGCACTCACCACCCCCATAAACACACACAGGCATACATATACATACACATACAAAAACACATGCCTGCACCCACGCACTCAACATACAAACATACATTCAAACATACTCACAAACATACACACACACACATTACAAGACAGCTAGTTGTATGGCAGTGCACTTTGGGACACTGATTACTTAAAAGCCTGTTATTATTGCATCTGCCTTCAGGCTTCGCCTCTCTCTCTCTTTCTCTACGCAAACGCACACACACACACACACACACACACAAACACACACACTTATTAAACCACCCTTCTGTTCTACACTGATGTCAGGCCATGCACTTCAACTAAATAGAAATTCATAAAAAAAAGCAACTACTAGTGTCAGCAGCACATGATAAAATCATGTGTCAGTGATGTGACCGCTGAATGACTCTGAGTGATTTTCAGCTAAATTTCACAGCGAACTGCAAACTCATCTGAGGGCAGCATACAGCAGGCTGCATGACACATACATAGATCTAACAAGTGGCATCTGTCATAAAGGATGAATTTGTTCAATGTGATTTCACCTTAGCCAGTGTTATGACAATCAATATTTTTTGGCTTTAACAAGTGAATAAATTTATGTGAGATGTCATGAAAAGTGTGGATTTGTTGTGGATATTGAAGCTACTGTTAGAAATACAGATTCAGCTACAAGTGTCAGAGATGGGACCTTCGTGTCAGCCCACGCATGGACACTTTGGTGGCTGCATGCATGAGGCAGCACCTCCAGCACTCAATTAGTGTAAAGTGAGTATTGGTCATACCATACCATTGTGTGAACAGCACAAAATTCTTTCTCCAGGAACACAGAACCTAGGGAGCAGTGTGTGAGGACGGTGCCTTGCTCAATGGTACCTCAGAGGTGCCACTAGCGGTACTTGGATTCAAACCAGCAACCTAATGATCACAGGGGCAACTCCGTAACTACTAGGCCTCCTGCTGCCCCGGCAAGTACCTATGTTAAACCACCATGGAGCTAGAAAAATGGGTAATTTCATAAAATTAACTGAACTGAATTTCTTGCAATATTTGCCTTGTGGCTTTTATCTGACAATGATTGGATGCCTGACTACCAGCCGAGTAAAATCACCATTTTAGACTGAGCCTAAAGGTTTTAAACATACACATGCATATGCTATCTCTCTTTCTCTCTCTGAAACCTCTGAAGTTGAATTCTGAATTAGGATGTCATTAAAAAGTCGAAAAACAATTATTGCTGTATGCGGGCTAGCACTGCTGCACACTGCGTATACATTATAAGACCTCACCAAAATACCCTGTGCAAACCTTGTCAAGAGTGGTAGCTCGATTAGTATTTGAAAATCATCTTAATTTTTTGGGATTATAAAGCATATATAGACTGTTTTCCTCAAAACAACATTCATGTTGAGAACTCTTTTGCTTCAGTATATATTCAGTGCCAAAACAGGCTATTTGTCTCCCAACATTAAATGGATAAAAATAAAAAAAACCAGAAATATGGTGTTCAAACTCCTGTGCTCTGGAAGCTCCAGGTTTATGCAAATGACAAATGAATCACAAACAACACAAAGGTGACACCTATTTGACTATAATTTAACATCTCTAGGTACTACTTGTGAGTCCTTAACTCAGGTTGTCCCACTGGATATAAAAAAGCAACCTCTGTAAGGGACATTTTCTTTGTTGGAAAATCACTGCAAGAACTGAGGAACAAAGTCATTGAAACGCATATGGCAGGAAATGGCTACAAAAACTATCAAAGTGTCCTGTTAAGCACTGGTGAATGCATTAGAAAGTGGAAGGTTCATCACAGCACCCAGAACAGGTTGTTCCTCAAAACTAAGCATCAGAGCAAGATGTCGACTGCTGAGAGAGGCTTCTAAAAATTCAGCTGCCACTCTCTGAAGTCTGCAGTGCTCTTTGGCTGAAACTGGAGTCAAGATGCATGGGTCCAGAATTTCAAAGACTCACAACAACACTGGCCCTACAGGAGGGTAGCAAAAAACAAACCATTCCTTTATGGTCGGATGAGTCCAAACTAGAACCTTTTGCACAGAGATGTATGGGTTGTAAAGACTGCCCTTGCCTCAAGAGACATATAGACAGTGAAATATGGTGGTGGCAGCATTATGCTATGGGGATGCTTTTCATCGACAGAAAGTTAAACAGAAAATGGCTGCACAAATACTGCACTAAATTGGAGGAGAACTTGTTTCAGTCTGCTATAAACCTATGGCTCAGGACAAGATCCATCTTTCAACATGACAGTGACCGTAAGCACCCTAAGGCCAAAGTGACACTAGAATGGATGAAAAACAGAAAGGTGAATGCTTTGGAAAGCCCATGTCAAAGTACTGATCTTACAATCTTGATTGAGAATCTGTGGTACTATTTGAAATCTGCTGTCCAGACGCACTGTCCCACCAACCTAGAGGATTTCTATGAATTCTGGCAATAAAAATGGGAACAGATCGTTACTGAAAAATATGCTAAACTTGTACATATTCACCACAAAAGATTTACGTCTCTTTTTGCAGCAAAAGCTTTCTCTACAAAGTATTCATGTGTAGGGGCTGAATACTTGTGCAAGTATATTTTTCTCTTTTAGTTAAAAATCTGCAGAAATACACATAAAAAAAAAAAATATATATATATATATATATATTGTGTGTGTGTGTGTGTGTGTGTGTATGTGTGTGTGTGTGTGTGTGTGCGTGTGTGCGTAATTTCCTTCATGGAGGAAATCTGCTCATACCTGGATTTCCAAATATGGGCAAGATGTTGATTACAGGATGAAACATGACCTCAGAGGTCTTAAGTAAGACAGTCATCAAATACCTACCTTGATTACTACAACCTGCAAGAAGAACCCCAGGAAAAATAGAGGCTTTTGATGACTTATGAGTAAATTATGAGTAAAGCACGCTATTTCCCAGAGGCTGGAAAAACTCTTGATAATTCTTAAAGTAGCAATACACCTTTCAGACACTGTGGGAGACACAAGCCTGAAGCAGCAGTTCCAGCACTCATATTACATGCCATTACAAAGGTCAGTTAGTCTTCTAGTTAAACGAAACATACTAGACATTATTACTAGACATTTTACATGACTATTTTATGGATCGTAACCAGATCAGATTTTAGGCATATTACACTTGGTACTCTTGGTAAATTCATCAAGACGTTTCTTCTGTGGTCTCTGCCTGTCTTGGGTTCACTGGTATTTGGACTTGCTCTCGTCTCTGTTCTGATTGGTCTTGACCAAGTCCTGCAAGAACATTTCTCTGTAATGGCTGACCACAACAAATTCACAGCCTAATGTGATCCTGCAGTGTTGCTACACTGCAATTGCTTTTTGAATACTTCAGATAACAGTGAAAACGATCATCTTAAAGTAGAAGATACACTGTGTAATATCACACAAAAGTTATAAACAGGCCAGTAAGTCTCAAAGAGTGTTCTATATTGGTCTTAACTTTGTCTCTCTCATTTGGATCTTGATTGGACTCAAACTTCTTTGGACTCGACTTGTCTTGGATTTAACAAAGGTGGTCTTGACTACAGACTTGACTACAGCTCTGCCAGCTAGTCTATAATCTGCATATATACTGGGGGGCAGTGCCATCTACATAATGTGGTGGCAGTCCAGAGGGTGGTCTCTTCCCCTTAAGCAAAACAGAGGCTCTATCACAGTACCAGGAGGGGTTTTGGCCATCGTTTGTGTCTTTGAGAGACAGACTGATTTACATTGGCTAAAATGCATCTCAGACCTCTCCGTGAAGTGGCATCCTGGGTGCTGTTCCACTGCCCTAACCAGATATAATCCTGATACTCCAGAAACATGAAACCACCAGGTGTAAACAGAGTCTTACATTCAGAAACTGGAGCACTCACTCACACACATAAACGCACCCTCATTCATCAACAGAAGCACGCAGGCTTCTGCTCACAAGCCTGTTTACACTTATCCACCAACAGAAGCACGCAAACACACACACACACACACACACACACACACACACACACACACACACACACACACACACATCACACTTTATCTCCATTCTCTGGATACCTCACTACAACAAAAGAATCTTCACACTGATGAATGCTTCCAAAACCTTCCAAACAACAACAGCTCATGGCTGAAAAGCATGCAAACACAATACTGAACTCAGAAAATATTAATAAACCTAATTCCTTGTTTCCCCCTTTATTTGTTTTTCCTTCACAGACAGAGGAGTGGAAAAGAATAGTTTATAAATCATATGAAGGTAATACTAGGGGACTGGTAAAGGCTTGATCACTGTAGGAGTGCACATCAAACACACATCTCAGAAACAGGGATATACTCATGAGGGGACAGTGCTGAAGGCCTGTGTGAGGCAAGGTCAGGTTCAGCTGAGAGCAAACACATTTGCTTTAAGCATTTGCTTTTTGTAAGGGAATGATGACAGCATTTCCAAAAATGATGACCAGGTGAGGTCTTGAGGATGCAGCTCTGTTTTGCTAGCTTCAGGTGATGCATCCAGGAGGAAATGTCATTCAGACATGGAGAGATCTGGGCTGAGATCTGAGAGTCACCAGGAAGAAAGAAGAGGACGAGCTGAGTGTCGTCAGGATAACAGTGGTAGGAGAAACCATGTAAAGATATAACATCACCAAGACAGTGAGTATATAAGAAAAAGAAAAGGGGGCTACACATTGGGCCTTGGTGAACACCAGTGGAAAGTCTTCATGCAGCAGACATGCATCCTTTCTGTGACCCTTGGTAACTGTGAACCTCAAAGTAGGACACAAACCATTGCCATTCAAAACCAGTGATTTCTAGTTTGGTGAGTGAACCCAAGAGTATCTGATGACTGACTGTATCAAAAGCTACAGAAATTGAAGAAATAGAACCAATGATAGCTTAGCCATTTTGGCTGCATGAAGTTCTTCAGTGACAGCTAGTGCATGCAGACCGGTTTGGGTCATGAAACCTATTTTGTGATAGAAAAGTGCAAAGTAGCCATTTGTCATGCGTGAACACACAACAGCACAGCACACAATGTGAACTTCTTCTCTGCATTTAAACCGTTCACCTGAGTGAAGCAGTGGGCAGCTGATGATGGTGTGTGGGAACAGTACCTTGCTCAAGGGTACCTCAGTGGTGCCAGTGGCAGTTCTGGGATTTGATCCCATGACCTACTGATCACAGGGGTAGATCCCACCGGCCACCAGCTGCTCCAGAAATATGTTGTGTTGGTTATTTATAATATGCTCCGGAACTTTGGAAAGAGAGGAGAGATCCTGGTCTACAGTGTGGTCTTTTTTTTTAGGATTGGTGTGACTTCAGCTAATTTGAAGGCTGTTGGAACATTTATTGTGGGAGTGATTTAAGAGAGGTTCTGAGGATACGATCTGGGGGTTTGACGGGACTGGATCAAGACTGGTGTGACCGGTGGGACTGGTGATGTGTTGCAGGATGTCAAGAGCTGAAGAACATCATCTGTGGAAAGTGAGGTAAAGCAGGAAAGTATTGTAAGTACTGCTTACGACCCTACAGAGTATGGAAAAATTCTGTTATTCGATACCAAATCTCAGTACCACAGAAGTCATTCACACCAGCATCCTTGAGCCAATAAGCAAAAACTACAAGACTGAAGCAAAAGTTGACAAAAGCCCTGCCTTGGGTAAAACCCCAAAGCCCATACATTTCATCCCCTTGCTATGTCAGCACTTATCAGCACTCAAACCTCTTAGGTATTTAAACCAGCTTTGGGGAAAAAGAGTTTAAAGAGTTCAAAGAGCGCTGAACCTGAATATACCTAAAAGTATTAGCAAATAAACATGTTCTGAATGTATGTTTTCTTTCTTTCATCGAAAAGTAATAGCAAAAATCTAACATTAGTGGTCGTTGAGGTAACCTCATTAAAGTAACCTCAGACTCTTGGTATGGTGCAATTAAGTATAAACTGCATATGTATAGCAATATGCATATTTGTTGGAGACTTTCTCTCTTCTTTATTGGAGTACTTAATTTATTTTCTTTTGTGATACTTCTTTCCATCTTTCACAAATTTGTATTACTGGAGAGACAACTCACAGACAGTGCAACACATTGATATTCCCCTGATGTGCTCTGTGTCCTTACATCTTCACATCCAATAAAGGAGGACAGCCAAAACATTCTAGCAAATCTACGAAATTCCATCCTGCCATTTCTCATCTGCTCCACCCCATCCATCTTCTTCCAATCCAGACAAATGCCCCAGTCAGAATGAATAAAGACAGTCAGACTAAAGGTCGCCCTTTTTACTACAGGCCAGTTTTGAGTCTTCTTTGAATCATGGAAATCATATTTCTTGTTCCAGTCTTGAAATGAAAAAAATCTATCCCTAGGCATGTGGTTCATATCCAGAAACAAAGTTGAGATAATGGTTTAATCATGGCTGTGATGTCAGCCTACAGTCAGCCAATAGCGGTGTAGCTGTACTTCTAACTGTTGAAAAAATGTGCAATTGCAGAGTTATTTGTGGGACAAACACATAAATATTGTGCTGTCCCTGGCTGCCAGAAAGAGAGGTGAAAAACAGTCTTTTAACTATGAACCATGACTGACTTTGACATACAAAATCTCCTTATAAGAGGGCATACTGTATGTGGATGTTAGGCCAAAATACAAGAAAAAGAGACATTTACACATTTGAGCCAGCAAAAACGCTCCTGTTTAATCCTAGAAGGACTGCCTCCAGCCAGCGTTCAAATTGAAGGCTAAAACTATTGATGAGTGCCAATCACAAGCTGTGACACCTTTTAAAACTGCCCTACTCTATTGCCTTATCACAGATCGGGGTGAATTGACTGGGCAGAAAGACGGGCTTTGGAATTTCTGTCCTCCGGTGAAGCAAATAAGAGTTGGTGGGATTGACGATGATGTAACCAGTAATCTGCATTTACTGGTGGAGGCTGAGAGTGCTTAAAAGAATCTACAAGCTGTATTAATAAGAGCAGGAGGCTACAATGGCAGTTGGAACGCTCTGTGGTTCATTCTAGGATGATGTTTTTCTTAAGTAATCAATATCTTCTTATGAAGTTTATTTTGTCTGTTCATATAGCCACAACACAATGCATTGCTTTGTAAATTGTTTTCGTTAGGGTCATATTTGAGCAAATACAGGGAAAAATTGAAAAATTTGCTTTATGCTTAAATTGGTGATTCGTGAGTGAGTCTCGCCTAAGGACTCATACTAATAAGGGTCCTTAGGCAAGACTCCTAACACTACATTTGCTTACACCTGTGATGCACAAAAAAATAAAAAGTTGTTTTGGATAAAAGACAGATACTGAATATTGATTAGCAGATGATATATTGTGCAAAACTAATGTGAACTCACATCTTCAACTGATAACATGACTGACAGCATATCATTAGCCTCGGGCCATTAGTACAACCAAAGATCTAAAGGTCATTTTAGAAGGTCATTTGGAAGCTGATTTAAATGTTATAAGTATCTTTATCTTTCTGTTTTTACTGTTCATGGTTGCCAGATTAGTCAACATGCTAGCAGTTAGGACAGTTCCTCATTTTCACCTTATTGCTAGTCAATTAAAATGGTCACTTGTAACTGCACCAATAGGGGGAATTTTTTTATTGTCACTTTCCTGGAGCTGCTTCATTTGCTATTACTTCACAAAGCGACACCAACTGCAGATGTTTTGAGCAAAATGTTTGAAATGCCTCCTCACACATGCTGATTTTGTAAGCCAAGCTAAATGCTAGGCAGAGCTCTGCTGGATGTTAATGATCCAGGCTGGTCTTTAAGGGTCAGGAGCACACATGGGGGATCTTACAGAAAGGTCATTTTGGTTTGACATTTCAATCCCCCCCACCACTGAGGAATGACAATGTGTACGTGTGCCTATGGCGAGAGGAAGAAGAAAACATGTGGGCAGATGTAGAAAGATAAATCGGGGCGTCAATCAGAATTTTCTGAATTTGACTTGACTGTAATTCATTGTGAAACAATTCATTACATCATGAAATCTCAGATTTTACCACAATTAGGTTCCAGAAGGATTCAGTTTTATTTTTAAATGTATGCTGAACGCACTGGGATGATTAACACAATAGTGGAACATACAGTGGGGTCCAAAAGTCTGAGCCCACTAGCGAAAATGTTTATATTTTGCATTTTTTCTAATTTAATACAACATTACACATGCAGTGAAAATCAGAATCTTTGAAAATAAAATAAGTATTTGGTGACGTCCTGCTTTTGCTCTGAATAGTGACCCAGAAATAATGCAGAATATTCCGTGTTTCTTTGTTTTACTCATATTTCTTCTCTGTGTTCATTTTCCTATTGCAAAAACATCCTGTTTCTAGGTTTAAATGAGAAATATCCCAAATCTTCTACGTGGCCTTAGACTTCTGGATCCTGCTGTAGATGGTGAAACCTAAGCTGGAGTTTTACATTTGAAAACTTTCATCTTAATTTATTTTGGGGGAAATTGTCTTATATTTTCCTGAAGAATAATCCAATTAACTCTAACATGCCACAGTCAATGCGCCACTTTCACAATACATTTTCTTAGTCCTAGGATTTATGCTCCAAAAAAAACAATTCTATGGTACAAGAACATTCTAGGATTACTCAAAATAAATGAATAAGCAAATAAATAGATAGCACTGTCTTCACGTGACTGGCTCCAGTTCTTTAAGAACTTTCTTTAGCATTCAGCAGTGTCAGCCACTATCTGATGGACTCTGAGGCAGATGTTGGCTGTTTGGTTGATAGCTATCCAACGTTCATAGCTGTCTGTCAGGGTTTATGGAGAGAGGAACTGAGTGGATTATCAGTAACGGAATCTAAGATAGCCAACATCTAACAAATCTGTAACCAGCCTGGAGAGATGCAGATCTCTCTGTGATGCCCTGATAGGGGTTTCTGCTCACCTTTTTTGGATTTTGCTCTCTATACTGGAGGGCTGAAGAAACGGTCAATAATACATCAAAGCTCTGATACTTTGTCATGAGAGCTTTCCAGAGTCTGCCCTATTAGAAACCTTCACCTTGTAGCGCTACCTTGCTGTTGGTGACTGTAGCCCAACTGTACCACTTCAATTATGATTCTGTCTTTAATAGTCTACATTCTACCACTATCAAGTATTCATCTTGTTGCAGTCTGCCATGATTATTGCCAATATAGCTTGAATTTTCTTAAGTGTTCTATTTTGGACCATTGTTTAAAAAGTGTCCAGATGGACTCCCAAAACAAAAGTAGCTTCCTTAATGAACTAATTGATCTTTTTAGAATCCCTGGTGGTGGCATTGGAGTCCTAACACATCACAGCATAAAAGATTGCCCCTGCGGTTTCCTTTATTTTGCCAAATAAAGGTTGCAAAACAGCAAACGACACCCAGCCAGTCTGTCTTTATACTCCTGGTTTTGTGCTCCTATGGTTGTGAAAAAAGTTGTCCATTCCTTCAGCTGGGCTACTTCTGTACCAGTATAGCCTATAACCAAATATGGCAAAGGTCCTAGTGTCTTTGTATGCAGGTGTTCAATATTGTTTTACAGCACATGTCTATTTAAAGAAATACCCTTCAAGCAAAGGACAAACAAAGAGATAGAACACACTGTACCATATTTGGCATATCCACAGTCATGTCATATGAAATGTGTGACTTCAAAATCCACCATTATACCACAGACTGGAAGAACTGCTGTAGCAGAGACCTGCAGACACCTGAGTCTTCTTGCACAGGGCCTTTGTATTCCCAGTCCACTCCAGTCTGTTGTCCAGATTCTTTGCCAGATGCTTATATGTCTCCACCACTTCGACCTCCTCTCCATCAATGCTCACAGAGGAGATGAGTGGCTCAGACCCCCTGTAATCCACCACCATCTCTTTAGGACCACCAGAGAACTAACAGCTACCAGAATTAAACTGTCAGGTCTAATGCTTGATCTTGCTGGTTCCTCAGCTTCTCCTATGCCAACGGCAAAAAATCTTGGTGTCACTAACGACCCCGATCGAAAATGCACATATATACATATTACTACTAAAGTAGCTTTTCTTCTTCTACAAAAAAATTCTAATATTCCCACATGATGCAGAAAGATTATTACCTCCAGACTTTATTACTGTAAAGCCCTGCTGTCAAGCTGCTCCAAAAAGGACCTAAATAAGCCTCAACTAGTCCAGAACGCAGCAGCTAGAGTCCTCGCAAGAACTAGGAACTTCGACCACATTAGTCTGATATTACCAAGACTACACTGGCTTCTGATCAAAGTTTGTGTAGATTATAAAATTCTACTATTAACATTTAAAGCCCTGAATAGCTTCACACCCGAGTGAACTTAACTCTTGCTATGAAGCTCCACGCACACTTAGATCTCAAGGTGTTTGCTGTTTACTCGTTCCCAGAATTATGAGAGCTACAGCAGGGGGAAGAGCCTTTGCATACAAAGCCTCTGGATACCCTTCTGGATAATGTTCGAGACTCAGACACAGTCTCAGTTTTTATGTCTTGGCTGAAAAGCTACTTGTTCAGTCAGGCTTTCCATAATTTTTTTCTGTTAGACGGAGCCTGTAAAACTACCATTTTGACTCTTAACTATACCTACGCTGTTAGCCAGGTGTTCAGCAGTTAAGCCTGTACACTAAGGCCTTCTATTGTTAGTTATCCCCATAGAGACTTTTTCTCTCTCTCCGGGTCAACCAGAGGAGGATGGGTTCCCCTTTTGAGTTTTGGTTCCTCCCAAGGTTTCTTCCTCCAGGTTTAGGGAGTTTTTCCTCACCTCAGTCCCCCCTGCTTTGTGACAGCATTGGTTGTAAAAAGCGTGATATAAGTAAAATTGAATTGGGTTGAACAGTCTTTCCAATGTTGAAAACCATCTCGTTTGGGCAGAATATGCCCAGAATTCTCTGTACCACTCCGTGACCGGTCTAATGCCCTTTGATTGTGTGCTTTTGAGTCAACTCCTGCTCCGCCTGTGGGATGCCACACCCACGGAGGTCCTCATTATGGACTCTTGGTTCTGCATGGTGGAGCGGGTGTGGGAAGGAATGTGTATGGCTATGAATCAAGCAGTTTGCTGGTAGCTGGCGGACTGCTATAGGGAGGAGACGCCTACATACCAGCCAGGTGATAGGGTGTAGCTGGCAACTCGGGACTTTCATTTAAACCTTCCCAGTCCTACACTGTCTCAGAGGTATATTGGTCCATTTTCTATAATTTCAAGTTAATGCTGTCACCTCGGTTTCCATATTCCCCTATTCAGGCAATTGGTTCATGGACTCCTGGATGAAGGGGTGGTTGGTACATTAGCTCCTGGACTAGCAGAGGGAGTGGGGCCAAATTTAATACTTGGTGGACAGGGAGGGGTATGATCCTGTGGAGTGATATTGGTCCCTGGCCTCGGACATTTTATGCCTTGAATTCGTAGAGGAGTTGCACAGGGCATAGCCAGACCCGTTCCTTGTCCATGGGGCTGACCTCTCCGCAGCCCCTAACACCAAAAGTGTCCTTCAACCATGTCTCCGTACATCCCGGCCACTGGGGTGCCTCACCTACCTTCAGGTGGCGGTCAATTAGGGGGAATTGTCTCCCACACTATGCCCCCAAACTTCCCAGTCTCCAGAGTACTGAGCCTGGGCACCACACCTCAATTCCTGTCACATCTGTTTTGGTTACTCAGCTGGAACCTGGTATGCCTGGCTTTCAATTATCCCTTGAGCAGAGGAACAAGTACGTGGTCATGGAATGACACTAAGAGCTATGTTGACAAACCTTCTTGTACATGCCATGAAAACCATGGTGGGACTTTGATATGATTTTGAAAGTTGTATTACTGAGCCAGTGCTGAGTAGGCATCTCTTTGTTCTTGTTGCCTTTCTGAATAAACTCACTAAGAAACACTCCCACAATAGAGTTTTAGTCTACATGCAGTTTTCTTTTTGATTTTCTTAACTAGAACTAGCCTGACCAATTGGCTAACATATTTAAAGATAGCTAAAACGATAAGCTTTGAACTGATGTGAGTATTGTTACTATACGATTTACTGGAAAACTACAATATGAAAAAGTAAAGAATATATTACTTGAATGTCCTACATGATTCAAATGTCCATGCTTTAGACAGATCTGTTTTAAACAGCAACCCAGTAACCCAGATAAAATCGCCAATGGCAGAATGGAATTCTGCACTCAGTAGTGCACTATTTGTCTAATATAGATTTGTGCACATGCAACTGAATTATGCACTGGGTGCAGAAGAGAGGATCTCAATACAGGGAATAGACAGCCTTTTGAGATTCAGCCGAAGTGACACAGACAACAAAATACTCATGTCCACAGATATGCATGAAACTCTATCATAGCCCTTCATCAATTGTCAGTTTCTGACCACAGAAATGCTCTTGGCTGGATTTTTTTAGATGAAGGACCACTCTCAACCTGGCAGTGACATGCAAAGAACCACTTTTGCGGCACCACCCAAATAATAGCTGGTAAACAGTGGTCAGAAAGTCAACTAAATCACAAACTACATTTTCAATTTATAGACTGCATTACGATCCACAATTTGTGTTCAGTAATATTCATTTAAAAAAATGCAATTTTGCATTACAATGTGCAGAAATATGTTCTCCATGGAGGAGAATAACATGTGCTACTAATGCATTCTGTGGTCAGAAACTGACCAGTGATTAATGCACTAGCAGTGGGTGTGTGTGTGTGTGGGGGGGGTTTGGTTGGAGGGGGTTATGGGGGAAGGTGACAAATTTTGCATGACAACCAGGGCTGTTTTTTGCTCTGAGCTTTAGCACTTTGTGTGTGCTTTGACTGGCAAATGTACCCGTGGGGTATTCACACCGCTAATTATATTTTAGTCACTCGGTGAAGTAAGGCTGAATAAATTTGGGGAAAAACAAAGACTAAACCCTCATGAACTCCACAATAGAGCCCATCAAGGATGGCCCACTCTCATTAACCATGCTCTTCTGCGAACGCTGGGAAGTGTTGATAAAAGGAAAAACTCTTAATGTACTCTCAATGTAACACACACACACACACACACACACACACAAACACACACCCACACACACAAACACACACCCACACACACTCACACACACTCACACACATACCCATACACTCATCTGGCAGAGACTCCCTGTCACAGCTAGACTGGGCCCTCATCTCCCTGACCTCGAGGCTTTGCTGGATGAGGGCTTGGCAAGATGAGGTTGGATTTAAAACAAAGATTAAAGTGGCAAAATCTGTCTGGAAGAGTTCCAGCAGCAGACACTACGAGGCAAAACCAGCACAGAAACTCCACAAAATGCCTTCGGCTGCTGTGGGGGGTGAAAAGGAAAGGAAGGGTTAACAATCAACTGATGGAAGCAAAATTGGGGCGTTGAAAGTGAGTTTGCTGAAAATTCTAATTTCCCCAAATTTCCCACTTTGTTCTTTCCCAAAATGTAGTCGATCAGCCAAGATGGGTTAGAAGTTTAACTTCTTTAGTTTTATATCACATTTACTGGACTAATGCAGCAAGTAACAACAAGTAATGGCAGCTTATACCCCAATTAGCACTGTGCAAGCTGCAGACCCAATTCATCACACACTTGCATCAAACCACGTGGAGTTATTAAGAAATCTCAAATAGAATTTCTCATGTGATTTCTGACGCTGTGTGAAACACTCAGTAACTCACTCAGTTTCTGTAACTGCTTAATCCTCACTAGGGTTGCTGGTACCCAGAGCTTATCTCGAGGTCTACGGGCGCAAGGCAGGGACTCACCCTGAATGGGGCGCCAGTCACAGCAGGGCGCACATACACTCACCATTCACTCATGCACTTTTTTTTTTTAGATAATGTGCAGCGTGAGGAGTAAATGAGGGAAAAATCAACCAAGATGCAGTTTTAAGGGAGAAGATAAAACCCAGACAATGCTTGCAGTAGCAATCAAAGTTTGCACACACCTACTCATGAACAGCTTCAACTATTTTTACTGTTTTACAGTTTCTTGAATAGGAGTGAGGAATCAAAACTGTAAAATACCACACAGGGGATTATGTATAGGCCTGAACAAATGCAACCCATGCATAAGCTATTTCAGATTTTTCAAAGTAGCTGCCCGAAAATAATCCTGCGGAAGGCTGGTGGCCTAGTGGTTAGGGATTTGTCCCTGCAGTCAGAAGGTTGTGGGTTCAAATCCCAACACTGCTAGTGTCATAACTGAGGTACCCTTGAGCAAGGCAGCGTCCCCACACACTGCTCCCCAGACGCCCCTCGTTGGTGGCAGCCCAACGCTTCACTTGGCAAATGGGTTAAATGCAGAGGGAGAATTTCACACTGTGTGCTGTGGCATGTTCACATGTGACTATAAGGGGACACTTCACCTTTCATTAATGCAGCTTTGTCATTGCCAGAACGTATTCTTGCTGTTTATATGTGCTGTTTTCCTATAATAATGCAATAAGGAATGTAATAAGCATAACAGGCCTATAGATAATTTCACTGTTCAATATCTGCTTACTGAACTACCTATTTAAAGTGGTTTAGGCCTCTAAATTTAAAACATAGCTAGCGATGCCTAGTCACCCAGCTAGAAGGCTAATATCACAGTGCAAAACTGTATTATTGTTCCGTGCCTGGAAGAAGGAAAAAGAAAAGCTGAACTAAAAACAATGACATAAGAAACTGAAAAAGTCAACCTGGAAAGGTACTTGACCCTTCCCTTGTGAGAAAGGCATTACTTGCCAAGGCTGAATTATTGAACACAGCCTGTATTCCTGTGAATGGACTCACAGGCTACACGACACTCGTGTTTTTTCTTGATAATTCTGGTCATGTATACAGTAGCAAGAAAAAATCCACGGTCACTGAATTATAGATTAAAAGTCTGGCCTGCCCTGGCTGAAAAAAAAATAAAGCTATCCAAACACCAGCACTCAAACCTAAGCCGCTATTCCATTTTGAATATGCCTCACACCAGTAGGTTTAATAAAGGACTTCACAGCACTCAGAGAAGATCATATTGGAAAGCTGTTATTTGGCAGCTTGACATTTAAATGTGTTGTGTTTCATTACTGGACGGGCCAGCGGACACCATACATTGTGTTGCATAGCCTATGTGGTAAAGTGTTGCTGTACTTTCAACATAAGCGGCTTTTTTAGAACTGTAATGTCACATTCAAGTACATGGCCAGATTGACCTGGGGGCACTGGATACTAAAATAGAACAGTAAAAGCTGAATCAGCTATGGTTAAAGGGTAAACTGGTTCGGCATGATGTAAAGATTTCCCCTTCTTCTGTATGTAGTTCATCAGACATCAGGTATGTTGGGTGTTTCTTCCTTAGCTGTGTAGTGGAATTATGAGGACACAAGTACCACAGGTGAGCATGACATGAAAAAGTGGTATCATGCCATCATAGAGATATAGTGATATGCCATATTGTGAAATTGTCAGTGTGTTTTTAAGTGGCCAGTCTGGAGCTGAAGTAGGGGAAAACCAGGTTCGGTGGTGATTAAAATTCACCTGTAACCTCAGTGGCACTTACGGGCAGGTCTAGAAAGCCACTGCCTTTGGGTCTCCCTGCTCTCCCCTGTTCTCATTCTGCACCAGATTTTGTCCCTATTGACTTGCACCCTCAGGGCTAATCTGGCCTTCTTGTGTTTAATAAAAAGGAAGTTTTATTTGAGGGAACTTTTCAGTTCAGCTGAGTTCAGGTACACCAGTTTGTCCCTCCTGGCAGTTTCAATTACATGCTATTCTTTACTTTTTACCCTCTCTAAAAAGAGGTGCTGTCACCCAGCCCCAGCCGCTAGTCAGGCAGTCCAGTCACAGTGAGCTCAGCTCAGTACCACAGAAGTGAGGGTCCCTAGTGTCAGGGGTCTTGTTCAGCCATAACTGAGCCCCAGATATGTTCCCCTTTTTCCCCATCCAGTGTATCAGGTGTGCCTGAGGTGCCACTAGAATACTGAGACTTCGCTGTGGTCTTCAGTAAGCAGAAGGCCCAGCTCCTGCCAGTGAGAAGGTCATATGATTGCGCCTTTGACCTCCTGTCTAGTTCTACCCTGCACAGGAGCCAGTTTTCACCTTGCCCGACCCAGAGTGGAAGACCATGGATGACTACATCCAGGAGGCATTGGTTCTGGGCATCACACAGCCTTCCACTTTGTTGGCAGGAGCTGGGTTTTCCTTTGTGGGGAAGAAGGATAGGGACCTCTGCCCTTGTATTAACCCTATCCCTGTCCCTGCCTCTGTGCCAGGGTCTAGACAAGATCATGGTCAAGGATCACTATCCCCTACCCCTCATGACCTCAGTCTTTGAGGTGCTCCAGCAGACTTCCATTTTCAATAGGCTGGACCTGCCCAGTGCAGTACAACCTGATCCGGGTTTGTGAAGATAATGAGTGGAAGATGGCTTTCATCACCCTGTTGGGACACTACGAGTACCTTTTCAGTCGATCATTTGGAAAAGGCTTTTTGGTTTTCCCCTGGGTCTTTCAGCTATCAGCGTTCTCATTCGGTGCCAGATTCTGTCTATAGGCGCTTGCACCCTCAGGACTTGTCTGGCCTTTTCTTTGAGGGATCTTTTCAGTACAGCCCAGTCTGGGCCCAACAGTTTGTCCCTCCTGGCATTGTCCAAGTGGGGAACTGTCTCATAAAGCTCTTCACTTGTTACAGCATTTGCTTAAAAATCTCCAGATCTCTCCTTGTGGATGACCAGAATTATAAATACCTGTTGCAACTCGATCAATACTTTGATTAAATCAGGTGTGCTTCTCATGGAATTATACAAATTACACAAATCCATGCTGGTGGCTTAGATCCGGCATCTATTTCAGTGGATCCTCATTCACATAATAAATATATTCTGTAGAGACAAATCATGTTATGACGTGTAGATAGATATATAGAACAATTTTATTATGACATAACTTATGGAAAATCAAAACCAAAAATTATCATTCTGTCACCTTATGCCATAGCACACATTGCACTCAGCTCCTGTTTGGGTGTGCGTAATGACAGAAACAGTAATTTAACAGCAATGTCTCCCTCCGAAGAGCTTAGTAAGACTAAGCTAATCCACTCAGGGGAATTCATTGGAGAACTTCTCAGATTTCAGATTTCTTTACGGTGGTGATGCTAGGAACCAGGGTTTGTGATGTCTGCAGTGCAAATATAGCCATTTTTTTATCCATTATCTAAAACCACCAGTTAACCCACATGCATCTTCTGAGTTTTTAAATATCATGTTATTTAAAAATAGTGATAAATCTGAGAACATATGTTTTCTATTTTGCCTTACCACACCCTGCATGTACCTCTGTGCCATGAGCAGATTTTTAAAAAGACCAAAATCTTGCCTCAAAACAATCCTAAAACAATGTAGCAAGAATCACTGTATTCAACACTACTTCAGAACACTACTGTGTTTCACTGTATTCTGCAGAAATCAGAATACAGTGAATCAGTGGAATTCCCATTTAATCGTTAACTCCAATTTACCACTTGCAAAGTTATTACAAAGCCTTTGAGTTTAAGTGTCTTGTGGGATGGATTGGTAGCTGAGACTATTTCGTAAATTCACTGCTAACTTTAGCAGACTTATTTCGCTGTGTTACTGATATTTTACTCTGTTTATTCATTTTCTGTAACATCTTACTCCACACTGGGGTCACGGTTGCCCAGAGCCTATCCTGGGGTCAATGGGCACGACGCTGAGACTCACCCTGGGTGGGGCACCAACCCACCGCAGGGCACACACACCATTCACTCACACCTATGGTCAATTAGAACCCCCAATTCATATGTCTTTGGACTGTGGGAGAAACCAGAGACCCTGGAGGAAACCCTCACCACAACGAGGAGAACATGCAAACTCTACACACACAAGGCCAAGACCTGGATTCAAACCCCCAACCCTGGAGGTTTGAGGCACAGCGCTACCCACTGCACTACTGTGGGGCCCCATTTACCCTGTTGTAAAAGTAATTACAGCCAACAATTATGAAGCAAAGTAAGCAAATGCCTTTGGCCTAATTGATATCTACTAAATAATAACAGAATAAAGGTCAAAGCAAAGGTCAGAAACTCATGGATCAAAATAGTTTTGCTTGTAATTATAACAATTATAACTATTTTTCTATATTATCTTCTACTAGCACAAATGGGGCAGTATATGTACATGTCCAAAGTGAATTTATGAAGAGAGAGCACGGATTGCATGTTACTTGGGGTAAAAGGGGGCATTTGGGCACCCCTTTGGTTGAGTCAGCTGTGTTTAAAGTCAAAGAGAAGTCATTTCCTCCTTAGGCCAGTCCTCATTAGGAGCAGAGCCTGAGGCCCTAGTCTTTTCATTTTGTGTTTGTTTGCTTTTTTTTCCATTTTATTTCTGGCCTATATACTGTGTGGATGTGTGGATAGTTGTGTGTGTTTATAACTCTCTTTAGGTCTGCGCCTCTCTGTCCTTCTCTCCACTCTTCCAGGCTTAATGGAGTGCTTTGATGACATTAGGCATTTCCTCGGGTTGCAGCACACAGCGGGGAAATGAAAGTAACATATTGGTCCCTGATCGATATCTGGACAGCCAACGTGACAGGAATACATCAGTGGTGCTTAGCAGCTGCACTGCTGGTTGTGTGTGGGGGTGTGTGTGTGTGGGTTTTGGGGGCTGAGATAGTGAAGAACTAGGCACCCAGGCTTCTGTCCTATAGCATATTGTAATGAATGAACAATTACACACAAGGCCTTGTACACAATCGAGGAGCAAAAAGAACATTTCAGCTCAAAAGATTAATATTCCTGTGTTAAAAAAATTATCTTGAGGTGGGAAAGGGTTAGGTGTGAAATTCAGAACACTTGTCTCTATCGTTCATCATTTTTGCCCTGACAGAGGCTTTAAAGGGCCCATTTGATGATCAAATTTCTGTGAATCTTTCTTTTTTGAGATTATAGAAAGTATTATATAAGGCATCATCCACTGTCCAGTCCATCCCTTCTATAAAGAGAAAACAGCCTGCAAAAGCAACATTCATTATGGTTGTGATGTCAAAACCAAAAGGCACTGTTGAAGATGTCATTTATTCAAAACAGACACCATTTATTTTATCACTCTTACATTAACACTAATGACAGACTTTCATTTATAAAGAGAGGTCATAAATTGGTAATGTAATAAACTGCGGCTGGTTTTGGTCCATAAACTTTTTATGAATGTTATATGCAAAAGATTTCAAGAAAACTGTAAAACACGGGCTCTTTAAAATAGAAAATAAACTCTGGGGTATGTTTATTGGTTTATACTCATGTTAATTTAAAAAAGCAGAGTGTGTTTTTAATACAGTTCAACATTAAGGCCTGTAATCTGAACAGTGGATGTCTGAAAACAGCTGCGTGAAATGTGTGCGAGCATCGGAGAACATGGTTTCACAGCTAGATCACTAATAATGGTTGGGAAAAAAAACAAAACACCAACTTCTAGTACAGTGTTGGCAAAGGAAAACTTCGTATTTTCACATCATCCCTTTTCCTGAGACCAAAACAAATAACTCAGCCAGCAGCCGTCCATAAATTCACCAAAAGGAATGAAGCCCTGGTATGACAAACTTGCTTAGCAGACAGAATTTCTTTGCCCACTCAGAGGGATTGCGATGTGGATGGAAGGAAATTGCCACCATTCATTTCTGCCCGACTGCAGACAGATTGTAAAACTGGCAGCCATGAAAGTGCGAAGGCGAAACACAGGGTGTGAAATACAAATCATAATAGTAATCTAACCACTGGAAAGTGCTCAATATGCCTGACTGCAACAAAACAGGAAGTGTTTGCAGCATACCATAGCGGTCAAAGGTTTAGTAGACATATCTACTCTCTACTATCTTTCTGAAAATATCCAGAAGCTCCTTCTATTTAGTGAATGTGCTCACTTTAAGGGACACCCATTGCTGAGGTAGGTGCTCAATTACACAAGCACACTTTGTGTACAATATCCCTAGAAAATCTCCAATGATAGAAACTGCATGCTCTTGAGCAGCTGCACTTGAGCCTGTACACTGAGCCGAAGAATTGCAGTGTCAATAGTGATAGAGTTTCATTAACTTCAGGCTGATTATAACTAAGCTATCATCAATTTTAAAATTCTCTATCCTCTAGCCTTTATTTGACTTGTTGCTCCTTTAAATATTCTTCGCATTCTCTCAAGTCATGGTGGCATGCTAAGTTGCAGCAGCCTCTCTAGGATCCAGCATTTAATCCCACTATGTAGTTGACTTGTACATGAAATAATTCCACACATGTGCATCAGTATGACTGGCGAACATGACTCTCACCGACAGACTCTACTACCTCTTTTTGCATTTTTGGCACACTTAAGGACTTCCTGTACTGTTTTTGTTGACTACACTAAATGTCTTGTCCTGTTTTTTTTCTCGCACACTCTCTCTTAGCACTATATTTTCATCCTGTCTACACTTATGTAGTCTTGTGGTTCTCTGTTTCTGTTTTTGTGTTGGACCATGATCCTGGAGGAAGGTTGTTTCATTTCTCTGTGCACTGTGTAAATAGCTGAAATGACAATCATACTTGACTTGACTTGATGAGGAACTAAAATTCATTTCCACAATGCGACGTGTGCAGGTGTGGTTGCTATAAAAGCAGTGCTTGGAGACACCCAAACATTGCTTTTATTGGCCAAAAATATTTATGTTAAAAAACAATTCTGCTGATTCTATTGAATTGAATTGGCACCTCTGAATTGTTTCACTCAGAGTGCTGGGTTTTACATCTGAACCACAAACGGCACTAACTTGCTGTCTACCAAGCCATTTATGGTTAAGGATGGCTGGAAACGGGTGGAGCAGGCTGATTATTTTCAATTAAACCACAACAAACAGTGATGCACATCTTTTTTATAACTGACCTGAGTGTCTTCAGGTCTGTTTATGAGTCTGCTGTGTGTTTAGCTCTGCACGACTGATTTGTTGCTCCACGTCTTGATGCTTTCAGACTGCCTTAGCAATGACATTGAGACTCCCTCTTCACTTCACACTTATGGCGACCTCAAAAATTGCATTTTTATACGATTAATACTCGGCCCCTGATTAACCATTTAAAAATCTGAATAAACATGCACTACTCTGTGACGTTCCAGTCAGCAGCTGCTAGAGGCCGCCATTATTTACATTTACATTTACGGCATTTAGCAGACCATTATGTTGTGTATGTATGGGACTTTTAAGTTGACAAGGTTCACAGGGTTTTGTTTAATGTGTTAGTCACAGCTGGGTTGTGTTTAGGTTAAATGATTGTGTTTGGTCATTGGTTCTTGTCTTTGTCTTGAGTGTATTTGAAGGATTTTGGTTCTTGTTTGTGTTGTCGGTCCACCGTTACCCACATCCGCTCAAGTTACCTGCCTGTATGTGTCCACTGTGTTTTGTGTTGGGCCCTCAAGCCTTTTTGTTTGTGTTTTTTAATGAAAGTCTCGTAAAGAGAAAGGAACCTGCACCTATGCCTCGCTCCCACTCCCAGCATGGTGTGACATGCTCCGGTTATTAATGGACATTTTGGCATTGAAACTATACCAATATTTCAAAAAGAAGAAGAAGAGCTGCCAAATTACAGTTATAATAATAATAATAATAATAATAATAATAATAACAACAATAACAATAATAATAATAATAAAACAGCAGCATTATTGCTAAAGCAATTGCACAAATTGATGTTAAGCTAAAAAGTTGGCCTTAAGTTTTTAAAGATAATTTTAAGCATTTACCCATGAGCCTTTATACTAAAATAACTTTTGGTTTAGCTGTGTAAATGCTGACAGTGCAGTGTCATCACAATAACAGTCAATAATGGGGTCTGCTGCTTTAGGTTGTACTTCATGCAATTATTGGCCCATGTGGCCATCTCAGATTATTCTAGTGTGTTGATTTTAAACAGGCTTCTCGAATGGATGCAACATCTAGCAGCAGCTAAACAGCACTCATAGAGAACAGAAAAAACTCCCAAACACAAATTAATTTCATTGCTCCAGGAAGTAAAAATTGTGGCATCAGAGTAGAAAGCAGTTTTTATACACATGCACCTACATTTCTCTGCTTTTGAGATAGTTACTGGGATCAACGACAAATGTCTAGACTCATTTTTCTCTTACCTAATTCTGCAGGATTTTTTTATATTTTTACCAGAGTTAGGTTGACAGTTATGCTGTCAGACAGATGGGTCCAAATTTTAGGCCGATGCTATCTGTCTGGGTGACGAATGCCTCTCAAATGCAGCATCCTCCTCTCTCTGCAGGCTGCAATTAGGGGGCTGCCACACACTGACGCTAATTATCATCAAGGCTACAGTGACAACCTGCTCACACCAGAGAAAAGGTAGGCGGGGAAACATAGCAATGTCCTTCTGAAGACAAGTGAAGAGGGCCAGATAAGGAGACGCTTTAAAGCCTGGACACTGGGGTTTTACACCTTTTCATTAGAGAATCTGAATCACTTTAATGTTCTGGATAATGAATAATAATACAAATGGATGATAAAGAATACAATGTGGCTAATAAACAAATAAATCTAAATGCAATACAATGAATCATCACAAATACTATCTTAAAACAAACATATCCCCAGTGCACAGTGTATTCTGTTTCTGTCAATGTCTGCTGCTACCAAGCTACTGAGAACATCTCCAGTGTGTACATACATACATATACTTGAACAAGTATGTAAGTGTGTTGTGTAGTTTAACATTTCTAAGAAATAATAATGTATTTATATGTATTATTTTGAAATTTTTTCCAAACACTTTTTATATATATTTGTAATATGTGTATAATGTACTTTTTATATTATACTGTTGTGTTGTTTAGCTTTTATTATGTGCAATATAATATGCTGTCCTCTATATGGCGCTAACTCACTTAATTACTATAACACCTTATGTGCAGTATTATCACTTCTATTCATATTATAGTTTTTTTCCACTGATTTTTATTTTTACTCAGATTTAACTTTATTATATTTGGATTTTTATTTTTATCAGATTCCAGATAGACTTATATTAGACTTATTTTATTTATTTTATTATTGTATTTTATCTTACTTTTATTTCACACTACTCTGGTGTCTTGTGTCTCTCTGTGTCTGTGTGATGGGGCAGTTTCCTCCGGGATAAATAAAGTTTTCTGATTATTCTATTCTTTATTCTATTGTTCTACTTTCTTCTCTGGTTCTGTCTAAGTAAACAATGCAAATTTCCCACTTGTGGGACGAATGAAGGGTTATCTTATCTTATCCTATTTTCAATTTTTTTATCAATAATACATGGCAAACTGTTTTTTTTTTAAATGAAATTAAAGTAGGCCCTGATGTATTCTACCTACTGGTGAGTCAACTGTGCATGAAATCCAAATGTGCCGAATCATCCATGTCCCTACTTGTTGAAACAAAGCGTGAGACATGAGGCATAACAGCAAAGCAGGCTAACCTGGCTGAATACCTGATATATAGTAACAGATATCCTGACATCTACAAACAGCTGAGCTGGGACCCCTGAACCTCTGACAATATAACTGTACATGTGGTATCAGCATCAAAGTCAAAATTCCTGTATGGTGACAACCCTAATCTTGCGTGACCATTCGTCCTCTTTTTCTAGGACATGCCCCCTTTTTGGGACCTAAAAAAATGCAAGGATTTTCATAACTACATAAAAATAGTTTTGCTTTCATATTGACCTTTTTCTACTGTCTGCCTCGTGTCTCCCATCTGCCCCCTTTGTAAAACCAAAAAATGTAGTAAGGGTGGACAATATGATAAAATATATCACAATACTGCAAAGAAAAAAAAATCAATGACATACAATATGATGGTTTTATTCATTTTCTGATGACTGAAAAATTGGGACTGAGAACATCCCGAGGTGCCACTTTTAAAAATCAAAAACTATGAATGAACTGTGTTACACTAATTACAATTAATCAGGACTAATAGTACTGAATAATGAAACATACACTAGGTCTGTATTCTGGAAGTTCTGACGATATTCCCAATATGCTCAGAAAAGCATTCCGTGATGTCATTTATCATGTTAACAATAAATATATTGTTTATATATCATACTGCCCAGGCCTACATTGGTGCACAATGCAATGTGTGGGCACTTTTCAAAAGACTCACTGACTGCAACAAAACAACTACAATCTTGAAACTGAAGGTGATTTCAGTTTCATTACCATGTGGTTTATTGCGTTACTGGCTCATTACGACAACACAGCCAATGTCGAGAGCTTCCCAAATATTAGAAAAGCTGAAACTCCACAATTAGTCTGAACTTAACACTGGCGCTAATGAAACGAATAAACAAAACAGTAACGACAGCCAACGGTGAGTGCAGTTAGCAAATTAGTCTAAAAACTTGGCGTACGGCCAATGGCGAACACTTCCAGCCGTGGAGTGACGTCCAGTTCCACAGAGCAATTAGGGTCCGGTTTACAGAGTTGGCATTATTGACCCCAACTATTAAGCAATCTTAATTAATTGCTCAATTAGTGGTTGCCTGCTAGTGTAAACAAATTGGCTGATGTGTGCTGATGGCTGATCTTTGGTTATGGCAGGCAGTAATAAGGTGGACGGCATAGCTAACCAGCACCATGCCAGAAAAATTTCAACAATTATGATGACAAATTGGTGACTCATTAGTGAGAATTACACGAGGGAGAGTCGCTGCCGGAGTGGACCATACATACATGGGTGTACAGCCGTGGTTTCTTAACGACCGGCTCAGGGGAGATTTCTGTGTCCACAAACCAAACGATCCACCGTGGCCTTTTCTTTAATCTCCCTGACAGCCTGTGTGTACATAGCCATTATCAGGGGAAAGACAGTTCGCTGGTTAAAATCTGAACGTAATACCTCCTAATACTTAACATGGACAACGGCCACGTCATCAGACAAGCCTCGGCTGAAAGTCGTGAATTTTAAAATCTCAAACTGGGGTTAACAGATGAGCTCCAAAGCTGAAACACTTCGTAGTATGTACGTGCTTTCCCTCATATATACAGAGGATGTACAAAACAACTGAAGAAACTACTCAAACTAATGTATATTTTATTAGGTAGAACTACCACAGGGACATTTTGCAGGTTTTGTACCTGTTGCTGCACAATTAATCAGTGCCCCCCCACACCCCATTCATCAACGAAAAGGGACCACCACTGGCCAGATATTATTTGGTTGGTGGACCATTCTCAGCTCAGCAGTGACACTGACATGGTAGTGGCCTAGTAGTGTGTGTAGTGGTGGTATAAGTTTATCAGGTCCAGTGGCAATGCTAGAGTATTTTACACACCTCAGTGACACTGGTAAAGAATAGTCCATGAACCAAAAGTATCCATGTAATAGTGTCCTATGGACAGAAACTGATAAAGGGTTAGAGGATGACTAATACAAATTAGGCATGGAAAATTATGAACTACAGTCTCTATTGGGAACCAACAAGGAGAGTGTGTCTAATAAAGTGGCCAGGAATCGCTGTTTGCAATGCTATGCTATCTCCAACTCAAACCAGTGCAACCCATACTAACGATGATGGTGTCAAAATTCATTTCATGTCCATTTTTAAAATTCAGGCAGAGGAGCCTGGTCTTGCATGTCTGAAAATAACAACACAGGGACGTGGCCAAGATGACCACGAGTGTCCTGGCCTGGAGGGACTTTGGTACACCCTCCAGCCTGGACGTCCTGCCCTCAGTTTTGGCCCCCAAGAGCACCAGCTTCAAGTCACTGAAAGTGCAGGGTCTCTCTATGTGATTAATGTTAAGACAGTGACAGACTAGCTTAGTGGTTGTCTGGGTGATTGATCCTGCCTCAATGTTGGAGGTAAGACATGCATCTCCAAACCGACTCTCTACCCAGCGCCCAATTTCTCCTGGCCATTTCCATGCTTTTCAGTCTCCTGCTGTGATGAAAGAGACTTCTTTTAATGCCCTAGAGATTTTAACCCCCATTAAAGAGATTTTAACTCACTCTTCTCAGCTAACCTTAATGGTAACGTAATCCCTTTGCAAATGTGATGAGGAAAATGTCAACAGATCCCTGAGAGGAACATTAAGTATGACACAAACACTAGAATCAGAGAACATTCTGATTACCAACCCAAAAAGTTCAAAAAAGAGGGGTCTGTTTGCCTTTTCATACACACACAAATTAAATAGCATTTAAATAACTTTTCTGCACTTTAGGACTAAGCGAATGTAAATTAATGTTTTATTGACATTATGACGTTTGTGGATGGAGCACAGATAAATCAATTGTATTTTCTTTCGCCCTCAAGTTTCTCCTCCCACTGCTTCTCATCTCGACTCATCCCTCTCTCCTCTCGGCCGGCTTAAAAGTCCAGCCAATCACATGACACTAATTAACACAGTGGTACTCATGGAGGCACAAAAGGGCAGACTGCAAATGAAAGCCAATAAAGGTTTATTCAGAAAAATCCAGATTAATGACGTGCTTGCCAGAGTGAGGATGTGTTTGGACGCTATAATGGAAAAGGAAGAGAACAGTGCCAAGGTTGTATTTGCAAGGTGGGGCCTCAGTGACTCGTACTAGTTTGTCTAACACATCCCAGAGACTCTGTCATGTTCCTCAAACCATTCCTGATCAATGTTTTCAATGTGGCAGGGAACATAATCCTGCTGAAAGAGGCCACAGCCATGAGAGAACATCTTTAGAGGGGTGTTGTACTTGGTCTGCAACGATATTTTGGCAAGTGGTACACGCCAAAATAACATGCACATGAATGCCAGGACCCAGATTGTCCCGGTAGAACACTGCCCAGAGTATCATGCGGCCTCCCCAGCCAGGCTTCTTCCAATAAAGCATATTTGAGCCAGCAAGATCACTCTCCTACGTCTGTGGCTACACAGTCCCAAATGCAGCAAGTTACAGTGCACTGTGTGTTCTGATACCTTTCTATTATAGCCTGAACTTTTACAGTAGTCTGTACTACAGTTGCTCCTCTGTGGGATCGAACTAGATGCGCTACCGTTCAATTCCCATGCACATCAGTGACCCACAGGCACCCATGACAGGTTATTCCTTGGACTAAGTAGGTACTAACCACATCATACTGTGACTCACCCTAAAAAACCTGCTGTTTTGGATCCAGTCATCACAATTTGTCTCATTCACTCAGATCCTGACATTTGTCCATTTTTCCTGCTTCCTACGTATCCATCCTGCTTCCAACACATCAATCCTGCTTCCAACAATATCAACTGACAGTTCACTTGCTACCATATACATATCTCTCTTTGACAAGTGCCTTCGTAACATTGTAACGTTATTCACTTTCCCTGTCAGTGGTTTTAATCCTTTAAATATGATTAAATCTGGTGCTCGCGGAGGATAGATAGATAGATAGATAGATAGAGAGAGAGAGAGAGAGAAAGAGACAAAGAAAGAGCAAGAGAGAGTAGATCAGAGAAGAGAGAAACCAGCTGTGAAACTTCTTTGAAAAGTTAAAAAAACGCCTACATTTATTACACTTCTGTGCATCAGGCAGATAATGAATGTCTCCACTATTGCGTGAGAAAAAATATTCAAGCCATTAAAGTTCAAGCAGAACTAGATTTCAAACTGAAAAACAGATTGTAACACTTAGTACTTAATCATAATAGGGAAAATATGTTTTTTAATAAAGGGATTCTAATCAAGAGGCTAAAGTGTGGAAGCACAAATTGGAAACACTGAAAGTGCATCTGTTAATACTGTTCTTGACTCTGTGGCTAGAAGCTCAGCTGTCCATCAGAAATAAAGACACGAGTCAGTATCTTGGTGGCCATGGTGACAGCTTAAATTGATTTTGATCTCAGGTGTGGACTCCCACTGATTAGAAACTCCTGCTTTTTGCTACACTAATGTTGTTGTCATAGTTTTGCACTATTGGGTTTTGGTTATATATATATATATATTATTATCTTTTAATCTTTCTTGTTGCACTGAACAGGCTAATGGCACAAGAATTGCCCTGTGGATAAATAAAGTTCTTTCTTATCTTCTTATCTTATCTTTTACTTTCACTCTCACTGACCATTTAATGGCCCTAAAACTCCTCCTACCTTACAGATCCACTACACCACAGGTCTATAGATCTATAGATCTACCTACACAGATCTATAGATCTATTGTTATTATTATTATTATTATTATTATTATTATTATTAGATATAATCGATCTATTGTAATGCCCATTTGTTTAACTGGACTCTACACTCACTACAAAACCACCTTTAACCAGATTTCACTGGGTGGGGGACCATTCACAGCACAGCACTGACACTGACAGAGCAGTTGGATGGTAGGTTGTGTGTGATGCTGGTGCGAGTGTATCAGGCACAGTTCTGTTGCTGGGGTTTTTGCATTTTTCAAATTTTATGTTTCAGGATTATTTATTTATATAGCACCTCATACACAGAAGGTCGTTCTTGACAGAAGTAGAATACAAAATTGAAAAAAATCGAATCAAATAATGAAAGAAATATGAGAATACATAGAAAATGCAATGGCAAAGCTAGGTAAAGAGGGGTCCAAAATGTGGTCTAAACATGCCAAAAGCATTTTTGTCCTAACCAATAATCTCCCAATAGTTTCATCAAACAAATAAAATAGCTCCTCCCTCATAGACTGTCTGAATTTTACACAGAAATGTTTTGCAAATGAGATATAACTAATAAAATGTACTCATGCTTTAGTTGGAGTCAGTGCTCTCTGAGCTTAAAACACGGTGCTCTTTGGTGCTAAAGTTGTATGTTGTGGCTGGAAGGCACATCACTCCAGAACAATCTCTGTTTCCTCCTGAGCCGCGTTTAATTAACAACGCAGGATCCCTAATTACGGAGGCCTCAGCATCGATTTTATTTAAGTGAGATTTAACCAAAACAATCCTCATGGGACCTTCCGAGCAGCTGGCGAAGCTCAAACTGGAAACAAATTTCCAATTCAGGCACCTCCGAAAATTCTCCCTTCCATTTCAAAAACTCACAATCAATGTGCCCTCCAAAAAGTGCCACGAAACACACGGCCACTCATGGACAAAGTCCATGATGCAGTATGTAAATAGATTCCCGAAAAGGTCAAATGCAAATGCGTGGACAGAAGCAAAACTGTTGAGGCGAATGCAACGTTTTGGACAGTTAACTTCTGTTCTGAAGTAAAGCCTGTTATGACCAACATAGATATACTGACAGCAGAATAATGCTTTATACATGATTCTGAGTGGGAAAACTCAAACCCTCTCAATTGGGAAAGCATACTAGAGTGATGGTAAAGCCAAAAATCCTTAACTCCAAATGTAGCCAATATACAAAGACATGTTTGGTGTGTGAGGTTCTTTTTTTGCACTATGCTAACAAGTAACAGAAGCTAAAATCCCACAAATGTGCACTGTGCTCAAACTGCAGCTGCATCCAGTAAACTCAAAAACCTTCTCATGTGGCTACTGACAATATATAGCAATGAAGGAAGTGCACAGACCAGCACAATTCCTGGGCACATTTGTGAACAGAAGCTAATACATTCTTGGTAAATTTGAGTAGTGTGTCTTCTGGTTTTGTCTCCTTCCAACTTTATTTGCCCTAATTCTTTACTAGAGTTACATTTACATGAAATAATCATAACGTACAACCATAAGACTACAAACTCGCTCCGTTACACGGACTGATGACGTCATCTGAGGATCTCTGGCCTCCCGACATGGGTGCAAAACAGAACAACAATATGAAACATTCCCAGCAGCTACAGAACAATGTGAATATCATTCAGTGCAATACCGCTCAATACTGTTTACTGTTTACTTTGATTCTTGATACTGACCGCTGCTATTGACACCTATACCTATACTATATTTCTAGTTATTTATCTATTCATCTACCACATCCATGCTGCTGGCTCTTAGTGATTTATTCATCTATTTATTCTATATCCTTAAATACTGGACTATTCTGGAACAGCTGATACATTCTTCACTTGATATCACACTTTATTTGTTATTTGTTTTATATGTTTTATATATATGTTTAAAAGAGGTAAGCATCTACAGATCTGCAAATGTTAGCTCGCTGCATTGTTCATTCCTATGTATTGCAATGACAATATAGATATTTTATTCTATTCTACACTCCCCTTGGAAAATTTGATTCCATTCAAGCTCAGTAGAAAGTTACTTAAATACAAATACAGAAGTGTATTTGTAAGATTCTAGTGGAATACCGCACGAGAGAAATGTCCGCCAGGTGTATGGCTGCTACTGCTCCAGTCTAACGGCAGTGTATTTTGTACATGATTTGGAAAGTGACACTTTTTGGAAAATTCCTTACGTACGAATGGGTGAGGAATTCCAGTGCTTGGCCGATCGACTACATTTGGAGAAAAAAGGTGCCAATTCGGTTTCAGATTCCAACAGTCAAAACAAAAATAGTATAAAACAAAAATGACTCTGAGAAACTAATGAAAAGCACCAACAGGTCACCATACATGGGGCCTCTGGCTGTGTGGCTGATGAGAAAGGCCAGGCATTTAAATGCAGAAGAACGAGGCTGATCTCATACTTCATGGTGCACTGATAAATATTTTCCTATAACATGACCTCTCCAGCATGTGCCTGCATTGTCTCTAACCCTAAACACTTCACTCTGTACTTCTCCAGCATACCGGCACAACGTAGTTGCTAAGCAACAGTAAAACGCAAAAATACACACACACACACACACACACACACACACACACATACACACACATACACACACACACACAAAACACACACACACACACACACACACACACACAGGCTTAAAATTTTAATCCTCCTTTTCTGAAGAAGGTGTCTGAGAAGAAAATGTACATGAGGGGAATACACCACAGATCAATCCCTGGAGATTTGACGGGAGGAGGACAAACTGATGCCTTTGCACTGTATGTAAATTTGTGCATGCCATTATGTTTTGACGCAAAATGTCATGTAAGAGACACATACACCAGTTCTACCCAGTTTTGTGGTTTCAGTGCTACAGCTTTGTACAAGAGTTTTGAATTCATGTAGATGTGAGCTTAATTCATAGATTAATGGATACTTATAGAGTTAACTAGATTATCCCTGTTGAAGCAGACGTAGCAGATGAAGCTATTGTGCTCCGTGACTAGACAGCCACCAACTAAAGGGTCATCTTGATGACTACCAGCTTCTTAGACTAAGTACATTCCTCTTAAGCGTTGTTCAGCAACATAAAATCCCAGCCCAGAAAAGTTCGTGTACTTTTGCTTGAATGAGGCTCAGAAACTGAGTGCGACTTTCCAAGCTAGTGGGCCCTGACTGAGGTTAAGCCTGTTAAAAGTGAATAAACTGTGGGAATTTTAAAGGTCCTCCATTTTCTTTAGGCTGTAGACAAGACTCTACCCATCCCAAATAAAACTAATCTCTTTCTGATGAGGAGAAAAGTATTGGGACACACCTCTTAATTATTGAACTCGGGTGGTCCCTTACTTCCAGTGAAGGGCAATGTTAATGCTTCATCATACCATATTCTGGACAACATCATACTTCCAACTTTGTGGACACAGTTTGGAGAAGAACCTTTTCTATTCCAGCATGACTGACCCAGTGAGTGATGAGTTCAGTATGGAAGAACCTGACTGGTCCACACAGAGCCCTGACCTCAACCCCATCCAACAAATTTGGGATGAACTGGAACAGAGATTATGAGCCAGACCTTCTCCTCCATCATCAGTGCCTGACCTCATAAATGCTCTACAGAATGAATGGGCACAAATTTCCACAGAAACACTCCAAGAGCCTTCCAAGAAGAGTGGAACCAACTCCATATTAAAGTCTGTGTGTTTGAATGGTGAGGCGTCCCAATACTTTTGTTCATAAAGTGTAGGACATATGGGGTTTCTGAACACTGGCACATGCATATTAAACACAATTCTATTACATGTGAAAAATAATGAAATGAAGTGAAAATGAAATAATCCCCTTAACTAAAAGTACAAGAAAAGTGAGATCTTTTAATGTAAAGACACGCTCAAACCCAGCCTGCCGCTCCTACTACACTATCATGTGTTTAGTTATGGGAATTTCGGCTCTTTTTAATGATTCAGATAATTTGGATCAGATCACTAAGAAGATCCTGCTCCTTTGGCTCCCAAACGCATAGACATACAGGGCAGACGCCGCGTTCACTGTTCCCAGTTCACATGATCCATCAGTGCGTGGCCATACTGCGAGTGGCGAAAGCACCATGTAATACAGGTAGATGTGGTTTTCTGATGAAAACACATTAAGATTCCGTGACAAAAATACAAACATTTTATTGTATACACATGGGGTTAAGAAATAATTTCCGAGAACATTTCACTCATTCCTCTCTCTCTCTCACACACATGCAATGTGGTTAGTAGTAACCTTAGCATTAAATATGTACAGGACAGGATCTAAAATCCTTGGAACAGAACTGTCTTACACAGCTTTTCCGTGTGTTGCCACTCTGTAATTTAAGATCATTTAGTCTGGCAGTGTGGTGACTATGGTCAGTCTAGTAATATTATATGCCTATGATCTAGTCTAGTAATATTCTATGTCTGTGGTCAGTCTAGTAATATTCTATGTCTGTGGTCAGGCTAGTAATATTCTATGTCTATGCCCAAACGGCTCTTAATTTCCCCAAATTTAGTCAAAGAACCATCTCGTCCGCAACTGACACATCTCTATCGAGAGCACTGTTGACAGATTGTTTCGTCTGACAGGATTCGCACGACCTGGCAACATATTGCAAAGCGCGTTCTAAAATATAGGAAGAATAAACATTAACTACACGAAGAACACTATGTTTTACTTTGGCAACAATTTAGTCCATGTCGTGATTTCTGGTTTCGTTTTAGCACTGGAGACAAAATATGCAATGACAATATTTTTTTATTTATATCACATTTGACAGAAATGATGGCTCCTAAAAAAATTATTTGGCTCCTATTTTGTGTTTAGGAGCTAATGGCTCAGAAGGTTTTTATTTTGTGTGGAGCCCTGCTGTACATGTGCCTTCTTGAGCCGGGGGACCTTGCTGGCACTGCATGATTTCAGTCCATTATGATGTAGTGTGTTACCAATGGTGTTCTTAGTGACTGTGGTCCCAACTACCTTCATTAACAAGCTCCTCCCATGTAGTTCTGGGCTGATCCCTCATCTTTCTCATGATTGTCCTACTCCATGGAGCTCCAGACTGAGGGCAATTGATGGTAATTTTATATTTCTGCCGTTTCCGAATAATCGCACTAACTGTTGTCACCTTCTCTCCAAGCTTCTTGCTGATAGTTTTGTAACCCATTCCAGCCTTGTGCAGGTCTACAATCTTGTCCCTGACGTCCTTTGACAGGTCTTTACTCTTGCCCATGGTGGTGGAGAGGTTGCAATGGAAGAAACTGAGTATGTGGACAGGTGTGCTTTATACACATAACAAGTTAAGATCAGGAGTATCTGTAATTGATAGATTGATTGTAATATGTGTGCAACATGGGCACACAGCCAGTCTGTGAGAGCCAGAAGGGGCTGGTTTGTAGGGGATCAAATACTTATTTCACTCAATGACATGCAAATCAATTCATAACTTTTATGTAACATGTTTGTTCTTGATTTTTGGTTGATATTCTGTCTCTCTCCTGTTCATATATTTATAAGACTGTTCATATATTTGTAAGTCAGCAACCTTACAAATTAAGCAGGGGATCAAATAATTATTTCCCCCACTGTATATACAGTGGTATGCAAAAGTTTGGGCACCCCTGATAATTTCATGATTTTTCTTTATAAATCATTGGTTGTTTGG
>JBBJLS010085617.1:0-23572 GCA_037577275.1 Bryconaethiops microstoma
GGGAGACTGTCCCCTGTAGTTAGGGAATGGAAGTCGCTTTGGATAAAAGCGTCTGATAAATGCCGTAAATGTAAGAGAGACTGAGAAGGAGAGGAGGGGGGTATTGAGAGGAGTAGTGAGGCAATGAGAAAGCGAGAGAGAAGGAGTGGAAGAGAGAATGGGGACACAGGTTTATGTGAATTTAGCTCTAAACAAATGGACTTATGAACTTTCTGATGTGTTTTTAGAATGAATGGAGACTAGGTCTGCTTTTAAACCCGAAGCAGGAACGTCTGCTGCTGGGAATAACAGCCCAACTGAAAGTTTGTCCTGCTGAAGATCAGCTGCTCCTGCTTTGGATTTGACCAGCTTGTATTTAAGTGTGTGTGTGTGTGTGTGTGAGTGAGTGAGTGAGTGTGTGTGTGTGTGTGTGTAAGTAAGTGAGTGTGTGTGTGTGTGAGTGTGTAAGTGAGTGTCAGTTTGTTAACTGGTACTCTTCAAACATGTTTTCCACCAAAACTCCACCAAAACCAACGTTTAAGTCCTACCTTCCTCCACTTCAGGTGAGAAAACTCAGTTTATACTGTTATTTTGGGCTTTTTGCTTTGGAGAACGTGCTGCTGGCGTCGGTTCTCTACTGGAGATGAACCTGCCAGATTAGTGGGGTGTGTTTGTCAGGGGTATTTAAATTGGAAATTCTCATTTTTCATTTTCTCCACAAAACTATTTAAAGTCAGATGTTATTCTTATTGCTAGTTAATAATTCAGATCTCTTCAGTCTGTGCAGTAAGCCTCGTAAGCCGTTCCATATTTAATATGCAGTTTAAAGTCTCTAAAATGTTGTAACATTGTAGCACTGCTTTGAAATTTTGCAGAATTACTCGGAAGGGATGCTTTTGCTTGACGAGACAGGGCTTCACTGTGTTGGCGTAGAATGATCTAGGTATAGAACTGGGGTGGCCTGACACTATTTCACTCTTTCAACCCTGAGAATCTGCTCATACCAATCAAAAACCATCCTTTTCCCTCTTAGTCAACTAAGCTTTTAATAAAACATATTTGGATGCACTATAAATCCTAAATGGCTTCCTGCTTACTTTAGAGGGCACTATGTAAGTTATTCAATTTCAGTTTCTACACCCAGATAGTGCAGTGTGTCCACTGTAGAGTTTTGCACACATGCACATTTCTAACACTCTTTTTTAGATAATTGATGCACTGTTCGTGTGCAGGAGTCTGTAATTTAAGTGCAGTATGTAGGGAGCAGGGAGCTGTTTGGAACACAGCCCTGCTGCTCGTCCGTGATACTCATGTCCTTATCCGTGTTTTTCTCTTTATGATACGTGGTGTAAAGTTTAGTTTAGACTTTACGCAAGCGTTTTGGGGTTTTACCGATATCCGATCCAATGGTTTCAACTCGTATTGGACCGATACTGATACTGTATCGAATCAACACACATATATTCGGTTGTTGTTTTAATTCATTTATTAGAAATGGTTTAGACTGTTGTGACCTGTTGAACGAGTGGTTTACCAAAACAAATCCAATATTAACATTTGTTCCCCTTATGCTATTGTCAATCAGAGCCTGTGAGGTGTCTGGGGTGTGTTCATTGGTGGTGCGATCCAAGAATCTGCCACCACTGTTTATTATAGGCTTTTTATTGTAGGCTCTTAAGTGGAAGTCTAAACATCTCTTAGACTTAATTTGAGACCTGTAGCTCTAGTGCAAAACCCATGAAGCAAATTTAAAACCCTAAAAATATCATGACTACATTAGTGGTTGGTATAAATGTCCTTATATTCTTATAGCTGTCATGTTGTTTTATATTAGAAATGTGTTTTTGTGATCGTATTTTTTAAGTCTGTTTAAATGTATTTATTTTGCACAGACGGATTTGAAGAAAACTCCTCAAGTGCCCATCAAGAAGCTTGAGGCTCGACTCCTGCCTGGTAAGCCTTTTATTATCTTATTGCTGTTATAAGTGTATTATTACTAGGGTTGCATGATATGGACAAAATATAAGTATTGAAATATGCAGTATTATATTACTGCATATTTCAACTGTGATAACTTTCAGTATATTAAAGGGCCCATATCATCACTTTTCTGTAATTAAAAGGGATTCAAGTATGTAAACATTGTTAATATTTCAAGATGTATGTTCACACTCTACATCCATGCAGTCCATATATGGAAACTTATATATCTCCTTAGTCAGCCTGTAGCTGTTTAGCCCCGCCCTTTTCAGTCTGACTTTCTTAGGAGTTTGTTCCATGCTGCCTTCTGAATGAGTTGCAGTACAGGGCAGCCAATCAGAAGAGATCATTTACGTGTGTTAGTCTTGAAGGCACATTAATAAACTGTCATGTAAGAATGAATTAAAATTATTTATGAATTAAATTTTTAGTACACAAACTCGCACAAATGTGATGGGGAAAAAAGAAATAGAAGGAAAAATTAGAGCATGGGCCCTTTAAAACATGTCAGCCAATCACTGTCTTTAATGCTTTAAGATAAGTAATTACACTTTTTCTACATGAAGACATCAATTCATCAGAAGACCCAGTAACTCACCTGGAGCTGTAAATGTTCGCCCAGTTTCATTTGCATATTGTAGGCTTCTGCGATATCAGTATTGCAGAGACGATAATTGCCAACGGTTAACAGGCAATATATTGTTTAGTCCTAAGCATTACTGGATTTCTGTGGTTATTCTTTAGAAGGACCTGGTTTGATATAAGACTTGAGTCTCATTTTATTCTCCCATAATAGCAAAAAATAAAGAAATGTGGTTTCTGACAAGTGCATAGGGACGACAGCGAGAGGGGCCCCGGGGCGGAATCCTGTCAGCAGCACCATCCCACCGTCGGGAACGACAGCCTGGTGGGCCAGTGTAGGCTCAAAATGCCCAGGCCGATTTTTTTGTCCCAGTCCAGCCCTGCTCCTAGCAAAAAAGCCCCAAAAGGATTTTATATGGTACCAAAACTTTGGAGCGGTGTAGAATTAAAACAGGCAGTGCTTCTCAACAGATTTTCAGGGACCCCCCAGACATTTTTGAGCAAAAATATTGGCTGTCTGGGGTGAGGGGGGTCCCTGAGGTTGTTTTAAGAACCACTCCCTTAACTAAACATATACAAGCGATTCTCCATCATAGAGGAGAGCATGTAATTGTGTAAATACACGTTTAAACATTCAGATAGTGCTTAGGCATTCTTCACATTAATGGGTTACCAAAAGAGAATAGAGCATGATACATGCAAAATGCACAAACTGCATTTATATAGTTCAGACTATGCAGATCTGTAGTTAAAGTATAGATATCTGTGTCTCAGTGTCAGTGAATGTATATTAGAATATAAATTGAATTCCACATTGTGGATTCTTCTGTGCGCATTCACTCCATGCTTCACTTCTTCAAATTCCCAGACAGTAAGGCAGCGTTTGGGGCAGGGTGTCACTCTCCATGGCGATGCTGTTTCTTGGCCTTTTCTTCTTTACTGCTGTGGTCAACTGTGCATAATTAGTTTGACAATGACAGTCTGCAAATGTGGGCCAGACTTGTCTTCTGCTCTTTGCAGGCAAGAGGCAGATGCGTGCCCCACCCTGTGTTTGTGTGTGTTAGTGACAGTAAGAGCTGTCAGGCATATGTAAATGATTAATGCAATAAGATATTCCTGCATGCTTCCTGTAAACGGAACTGCGTCTTATCCGGCCCGCTTCCTACACTTGTGCAGCCTCTGAATTTTTAATGCATGGCCACAGACAGGGAGCCTGTGATCTGGCCTGGTTTGTTATGTTTGGGGATGGCTCTGAGTCGCAGTGTTTACAGAAAGGCTGTGCATCTTGGCCTCCCAGTGGACTCTTTTTCCACTGAGGGACTGTGAAGGGAGCAGGTGGGAGCAGGGATGCCCCCAAGATACCCACCGTCTCTGAGCAGAGCATGTGAACATAAATGTCAGCATCAGAGAATTGGGAATGTAAGAAAAACCCCAACCTCGTTCAACCCCAACCTTGTTCACCTTCTTCAGACCGGTATTAAAATAAACTCAGTGGAATATCATTATAGATAAGAGATGTTAACAGAAGCCTGTGTGCAAACACTCTCAGCCCACAGCCAGCTACTGATGTGAACATAATAATACTATTATTATATTAATAAACACAGTAATAATAACAAACAATAATAATAATAATAGTAATGATAATAATTCATTTATATAGTGCCTTTCTCAAACTCAAGTTCACTTATTATAGATGCTACTCTTTATTAAGTAGCAGATAGATAGCAAGAGAGTGATGGGGCGACTCTCTCTTGTTTTATCTATCTTTCTATCTGTCTATACTAGTGAGCCCCTCTATTTTGCTTGAGAGGTGTTCGCTTACACAGGACTCTCATCGCGGTGACAAGAAAACAGTGTTCAGCTCTTTTTTGACAAATAGAATGATAGTCATGTTAAATTTTGTATGTAGATGCACCTCTTTATTAAGTAACAATAATTACCAAACTTTTCCTTACCTCAAATGTCTGTATGTCTATAGTACTGTGAGCCACACTTCGTTTCTTTATATTTTGCTTCCAAAGAGCCAGACTTTCTTATATTTTTAAGTAGTCTTGAGGAACAGTTTTTTTTAATTAGTTAAGCCACACAGTGACCTACATATGAATCATATGAAACAAAGCACATCTAACTTGAACCAGTGAAGAAACAGGTGCAGATGATTCCAGATGATCAGGCGGTGATCAGTATACTGGTGGTGCTGAATACTGAGTGGTTGGAACTCCTTTATCTAGACACCTCTTAGCCTTAGGCACTTCGGAGCCTGTCACAGTAAAATATTTGTTCCCATTTATTTAATTTAATCCATGTATTGTGCCAAAGATAAGACAGTTTGACAGATGTCAAACAGTATTTTTGCACCAACAATGTGGTTAAAAGCAAAATGTAAAGAAATAGAGGGGTGGCTCAGGACTTTTGCATACTGTATGTACTAAAATGATAACCATGCTCTTACTCGGTATGAGTGACGGAGGTTGTAAGGAGTCTCAACAGTAGTATAATAAGTTCTCACATCAGTGGCCGGCTATGGGCTGTGAGTGTTTGCACGCATGCTTCTGTCAACACTCTTATCTGTAATGATGGCCTGACTGTATTCCACTCAGTTTACTTTGAAGAAGTGGATGGGTTGTTTTGGTAGGAGGTGTTGATTACAGTAGAGTGCTTTTCACTCAGTCCTGCTATGTTTCCGCATTGGCTTGACTACATCTTCTGTCAGATTCCAGAGATTAACAAACACAACCCTTCCTGCCCCTTGTTAGCAGGCTGGGCTAAGTCATCCTGGAGATTTGTGCTCAGGTGTTGCATTTAGCTCTAAATCTTGCATGAATATGAGTGCTGAGTAATAAAAACCTCTTTTGGAATTTCCACAGTTAGGTTTTCTGTTACACTCACCTTTTCCTGGCATGGATTTGAATCAGTATCTGAATAAATTCAGTCTCTATGATGCTGTGAAAGTTATGGGGGAATTCCACTTTTTTCTGTACAGTTCAGTGGTTAAAATGTAAACAAAGTTGTTGGGTTTCATGTGAAATGGTTCATTATAGAGAACTTTGATTTCTTTACAGTGGTGGTGAATGGAACCGGAGTCTGCAGCACAAATATAGCTGTTTTATTTACTGTGCTACACAAGTGGATCTTCTGAGTTTTTATATGGAATATTCCTGATGGTAAAATAGTGACAAATTTGAAACCAAATAACCAAATAAGTTTCCATTCAACTCCACTGTGAACAATTCTGACTCTCAGACCCACTCTGAATGACTTAACTTTGCAGAAGGTTTGAATAAAAACACAGTGAAATTTCATTTGAACAAGAATCCAGTGTTGTCTCATCAGGTTGAACAGAACCAGACAGCTCCTGTTTTTCCTAGAAGTGTTAGCGCAGCGCAGGAACAGGGAGATGCATTTAAACTCCTCAGACTGTGTCGGAGGCAACTGGGCTGTTAGGCGTTCACTCCTTTTAATTAAAGCTGCTCCACTTGGACCTTCCCTGTGTCCAAAATAGACACACTGTGCATATTTCTGCTTGTGCGCCGCAACACAAACACATAAAACCCTTTAAAACTTTTTTGTGCCTGTTTACCACACTTGTGACGACTGCAGTGGCAGCCCAGCTGCACCTGTTATTATTTCTAGCCTGATGTGTCATATAGTGTTTAAAATCCACCGTATTGTGTGTTTAAAATACGGCACAAGGTGCTATTACTGGTGTCAGGGCGAGGTAGCACTAATAACACACTAAGTTTGGATGGGCAAGCCTCTTTGTTCCCCAGCAACACTTTTAGAGCCGCCATAATGGATGAATCATTTTTACTTTTTAAAAATGTTATGTATTTTTCAAATGTTACATATGACACATTTCAAATCCTCACTTGGGGAAAATACTGTCGTTGCTGTTACCAGTGCTGTGTCCTCACTGCTTAAAAATAGGTGGATAGTTGAGGTCATTTGGATGGCAACAGGTAGAGTTATGTTTACAACATTAATTATAGTTCATGAGGGAACCATGCTTCCCACTGCACTTTCTTACACTGACAGTAAGGGCTTAGACATCCCAGTAGACGATGCTGTTAACTGTGCTATTTCTATGACCATTAGGTCACGATTGCCATTAACAGGCCCTGTGCAAACTTCATCTACTTCAGGAAGCAGCTTCTCTCTCTGTGGCCGACATCTGAAACTGTCAGTTATAATATGTTGTTCTTTTTTTAGCTGAATTTGGCACCTCTTGTCTGCCTGCAGATTTTTAAATGTAGGCATGGTCTCAACAACAGAACATCCATTAATATCTTTTGCAGAGTGTGTGTATAGAAGTTTTTGATCGGTTGATCAGGGTATTAATCATTAAAACAAAAAGATTTTTTGTGGTGGAGTCAGCTCTGTAATATATGGGAGAGAGATGTTGAGTCTCCTTAACAATGTGCGTCAGAGAGAGTCTGTGACATCAAAGAAATGGCAGCTGCAAAGTGACAAAAGGCTAAGAAACAAACACGTAGCAAAAAACACAGCACACTCAAACAGAGTTCAAGACACTAACGCTCAGGTCTGTCACATAAAGACGCGTCACTGTTTGTTGTGGTTTGGTTTAAGTAATCTGCCAGTGAAAGCGGACACGCGTTCAGCTGTCCTTATCCATAAATGGCTTGGTAAGAGGCGGTGAGACTACCGGCCCCTGATCGCAAGTTTGATTTCATGGTAGAATATCTAAAATAACCTGGTTCCTAACCCTGGTTCTGGACTACCTCTGCTCCTTACATTTTGCATGTTCTCTGCTCTAATACTTCCAGATCAACTGATTGGCTAATTCAAGCCCTGTTTTAAGTGAAGTTGATATATTAGAGCAGGAAAAGTACTAAAATGTGTGTTGCGGGGAACCTGGTATTAGAACAAGTGAGCAAAATGTCACCCACAGCTGTCAGAGTGACCAGAGCCACTATATACTCATTTCACAACCACACACACACACACACACACACACACACACACACACACACACACACACACACACACACACACACACACACACACTCTGAATACAGTGAAACCAGTGCATTTACAGCAGTTGAAGTGATTATAGTGCAAGTGTTTTAAGATCTTAAAGCCTCAGGTGTGTTATTCAGTGACAATATGGACTACAGTGCAAACTATCTAGAACTGTGTAATAAAAGGCTAGTGAGTCTTGGCCTTTTAAGGGTTTAAAATGAGCTAGAGCTGAACCTGGGCCATTGTTATGAGCTGCCTGCTTGAGGAAGTTGAGGCAGCTGGTTTTCCAGTATGTGTGCCAAGTGACTTGTACTACTATTCGCCTATAGTGCTTAGCTTATGTTACTTGATCGGTAGGTAGTTGAAGAGAACCTTTTTATAACTTATGTTTATTCCTGTACATTCCGCTTGTGTTGACAATAACCAGCTCCCATGACTGTCTGTTAGATGTCTGTTACATGACAGTATTAAGGAAAGATGAATCTGGGCAAACTAAAGTGCTTGAGGCCTGCTGTCCACACCTCTTTAAATGAATTGCCATTGAGAAAATGAACATGCTTGGTGAAACATACTGTACACAAACAATGTCTAGCATGTCTGTACCAGCAAGGGCACGAGTGCTTGATGAGCAAAGATTGAAAAGATGTGTGAATTGATGTGTGTAAATGATACATATTTGATATATATGTTTTTAATCTTGCAACTTCATGAAATACATTTTTCACCGATCAAAGTCTGGTACAAAACAACACAGTACCATGCAAAAGTCTTAGATGCCTGAGAAAATTATATATAAAACTTCAGCTGAGCAGTATACCTTGGTGACTAACATTTATTTATTTTCCCTATATTTATTTATTTTACATCGCTCTGGATAAGAGTGTCTGCTAAATACACTTTTAAAAGCTGATCAGAATCAGAATACTTTATTCATCCCGAAGGAAATTGTTTAAGATATAAGAATATTAATACAGTAAATAGTGATTATGTGTATGTCTGTGTATTTGCTTAATCATTCCCAGACCTCTTCTTATGAAAGCCCAGTATTACGCTGTAGTTCTCAACAAATACCTCAAATACCTGATTCAGCTCAGTCGATACTTCATGAAATAAAATGAGGAGCTGCTGACGGAGTTTTACAAATCCATGCAAAGGCTGGGGACATCAAGGTGAAATCTGTTCTTCCAACCAGCTCCCAAAACTTTGAAGTACTTTTTTTTTTAGAAACAAAACAAATCTTGATCTTATTTAGTGCTTTCTTGTTTGTTTGCATTTATTCAAATGTGTATTTACGGGCAGAAAGCCTCTTCTGCTCAGATAAATGGCTTTAAAAAGTTTGCATGGGAGCCTAAGACTTTTGCACAGTATCATAAATACTGTGAACCCAAAACTTGATTATAAAATGTTGTGGTTGGTTATAGTGGCATTGATGTCAGGAACTTGCAGCCCACAGAGACTGAAGAGAACGCAACCAGTTCAGAGACTAGAGCTGAAGCCTCTTCTAGGCGTGAACAACATGGCCAATTGCTGAAATGTTTGCCAATGATTTTCTGCGTTTTCATGATGGGGATGGATATAGAGAATGAATTAATTCTGTCTTCTTGCAAGACAGCGACCGCAAAACTAGATGCTCTGTTTAATGCACTTTTGTGATGCACTGAATAATGTTCTAAGGAATCATAATCGCATTGGAATCATTGGAAGGTCAGAGATTTCCACACCTGTAAATGTGTGCTGTCTACTTTCTCCATGCTCTCTTATACTATGTGCTCTCATGACCTGGAACTGTTCCAGTATTAGAACACGTGAGTGACATAAACTGCGTTTACATGGACACTTTTTTTTTCAATCCGATTGAATTTAATCAGATTAAAAGAACCCAACCGAACTGTTTACATGAGCGTCAAATAAAGTGCTGAGGTAGGCTTAGACTACTTTCTTGTACAGAAAAAGAGAAAATGCTGAACCTCTGAGGCTCCTTCTCCTTATTTATCCTCCGTCGCGTGTCAGAAGCATTTATAATGTGAGGGTGTGCTTCACTCGGCGTCTCGCGTTCTGGTGTGCTAGCTTGTCGAAAAATGCTCCCTTTAAGTTTATAACACTGATAATGATGAGAAATAGCCAAATACTCAGAGAACAACATATTTTATTTAAACGAGAAGAGCCTAGATAGATTTATAGTGCATAGAGCCAGTTTATACAGTCAGGTTCTAACACTGAGAAATGCTACCGTGAAGCAGGACACGGGCTACTTCAGATCGCGGCATGCGTCCAGCTTGTGGTGATTCTGGGCAGTGCTGTTGTTTGTGTTTCGGATTTTACACCCACCCAATCTCTCCACGATATTGAAGCGTTTTAACGTATCCAATAAAAACGTAGTGTCAGCGACTGACCAGTTTTTGATTTATTTAAGTACAGACCCACTCATTTTCGTTCACTGCTGCTCCTCCTGAGGTAAACTATGCTTGGCTACTAGCTAGTAGCTACCTGCCGCGAGCTCACGCACATGCGCAGGCACAAGGGAGGTGTTCTAATAATCGGTTTGCCTGTATACGTGAGTAGTTTCCTCTATCGATCGGATTAAAAGAAAGGTCTAAACCACCTCTTTTAATCGTATTGAAAAGGTAAACAGATTCAGTTGAATCCGATTACTTGAACCATTTACATGAGGCGTTTTTGATCGGTTTCCGTAATTAATCGGATTAAAAGTGAAAAGTTGGTGTCCATGTAAACGGGGGTATAGAAACAGTACCAAAACTGGATGAGACATTCAGTGTTTTTGTTTTTGGAAATTAACGCGTATAGGAGTTGCTTAATATCATTACATGACATAGATTTGTTTCTCCACATTCTTTGCTGTTGCGTCAAAATCCAGTTTGGTAAGTGCCCCCTTCCCCTCAGCCCAGACTGAGAAGCATTAGTAGTACTTTGTAGCCTCAGGCATGTTTCACATCCATCTCAGTATCTCTGCGTGGTGCGAACAGCATAGATTCTTTTTCAGTTTGTGTAATTTTCTTTAAGTGCATGAGCGTGTCATTGTGTACCTGGAGGGCTTGTATAGTTTGGCTGTTGAGCCTGTGCTTGCAATGTGACATAAAAAGTCTTGTTATTCTTACCTATTTTAAAGTCAAGTAGAAATGAAACTAACTATAGTGAAGAGAAACTTTCTGGTAGATGTAGTGGCTAGTGGTTTGAACCAGTTCAAGATGATAAGGCAGATACCAGCTAGGGTGGTGGGGGTGGGGTGTTCAGGGAGCAGTTCTGATCATGTCTCAGCTCTCCTACAATTTAACATCAAGCAAAATGGCCAGCGTCAGACTGAGCTGACCAGCTGGACGGCCTTGGACAGTGACACTTTAGAAGATTATTTATTTGTCACATGCATAGTCATACAAGTACAACACACAGTGAAATGATTTCTCTGCATTTAACCCATTCACCAAGTGAAGCAGTGGGCTGCCGCCAATGAGGCGCCCGGGGAGCGTGTGGGGACACAGTACCTTACTCAAGGGAACCTCAGCCGTGATACTAGCAGTTGGGATTTGAACTCCAATCCTCTGATTGCAGGGCCAACGCCCTAACCACTAGTCCATCCAGCTGCCACTTGCAGCCATGATTTACTTATTAACTGCATTATTATCTTCTTTTATTTGGCAAAGATTTAGTCCTGGTTTAACTGTATACTGTGGTTATTTTAACATATTTACAGGAATAAGAGGTTACTGGCAAATTGCCCACTCTGAGAACATTTCTTTTAGATTATTTACCATTTGGAAAAAGGTGAACTGAGGCAGTTGTGCTTCTATGCTGCTCATGCCTTGCAGAGGAAAAGAGAGAAAAAGTGAAGAGAGGCAAACTCAGGAAGCGAGCCAAGTTGTGGTTGAACCAGTCACCTGATTGTTTGCTTTAAGGTTGGATGTTTTGCGTTTTTTTTAGGAGGCCTGCTGGCTTTACACCACGCAGAGGAAATCCCACTGTAGCCTTTCATTCAGGGAGTACAGTGAAATTTGAGTGCGTTAGTGAGCACTGGGAGCTGCTTTTAGTCACTCGGAGCTGTCCTGTTTGAAGGCATGGTAAGCTTCGACAGGCTCACTTGTCACGTGTCAAGCATCTGTCTGCGACATTTATCAACCTTTGGATTCTTATTCTAGAGTGTTTCACTCAAAGTCCAGGACTACATGCACTCAGTAGGTAGGAGTGTCCCCAATCCCACCTTTTTCTTCATGTACGATGCAGATTTGTGTTTGAAGTGCAGAACCAGTGTTTTTTTTGCTTGTGGAATGTGGTTTGTTCAGGCTGAATATGGGCCACTTTTGCAGTCTTAATGTAGCCTAAGTGGTCTCATCAAACACTGTTGTGAGTTTAAAAATACCCCCAGAAATGCCAGAGTCAGAGGGCAAAGAATAAGTACAAAGTAGTGGAATTCATTGCCTTGGATGGTGAGTCATTGTCCATTGATGCAGACATTGGATTTTGGGACACATGCAATGATTATTGTAGCAAACTGATTTAGTTTAAACTGTTTTAGTTGTTGTCAGCTGTTTTCAGTTTTAGCTCTTTGTATCCTGAATTTCGGTTTCAGATGGGAATTAATTTCATTTTCTTTTCAGCGCATCACTTTTATGGCCTCCTGCTCTGAAAGTTTCCTGCTGTTGTAGGTGGGGCAGGCTGCTCAGATTGAGCTGTAATGCCTTTGCCACGCTGCTGCCAGTGCTACTGCTGCATCAGCAGCCTGGAGCTACTAATTGATAGAGCAGGAAAGCCAAGTTGCTGATTAGTCTCTGTTGTAGGCCATACACACACACACACACACACACACACACACACATTCACTCTCAGAGGAAAGGATGGGGTCAAAGAGTGAGTGTTATTAGCAAGCAAACCCACATGTGCTGCTGTCAGCTGAGGAGGAAACTGTGTGTTTGTGTGTATGTAGGGGGTGGGGGGGTATATGTTCCGGTTTCTGTGAGACCGGAAGAATATAAAGAGACAGGAGAGTTTTTTATTGGGTATTTTTATTCGGTATGTGTGATATGCACATGTGTGTGTGTGTATGTATGTAAAACACTTAAGTGGGGCTAAACCACTATAGGATGATTTATGTTAGTGGTTTGGTTTCTGTGACATCAGTTTAGTTTGTGAATTCAAAGCTAGTTGTTTTGTAGCAATATTTGCATATATTACATCTTAACCTCTTTGAGTCTGAGCAGCTTGGTAGAGAAACTTGATCTTGACAAGAGTCCCTTTATTTATTAATTGGGTTTTTATTTTTTTATGATCATTTCTTCGTTTATTCATATTTTTTAGTTTATTACTTTATTTTCCCGCATAGACATATATGGTTTCTCACGTGATCTACCTGCGTTAAGCCTAGAGGCGAAAACAGTCGAAGCAACCTCGCAGCTCTTTGTGTTCAAAACGCGCAAGTTAATTGAACCGAGCCACGGACTCAAAGCGGACCACCTCCCGACGTGTCTCAGTTCGGTTCGTTTCAGAGGTGTCTGAGTTCGTTTGGCATGTTCACATATACGGAAAAAATGCTGACTAATCGATCTGAGTTTGTTTTAAGGGCTGAAACAGACCAAGTGTGAAAACACCCTGAAACTGTCAAGAATAAAGCTTGTGAGATCTCTTTGTGAGAGTGATTTTGTGCAAAGAACTTTCATGAACATGTTTTGTATAGCCCATAGACCTATTATAACTAAAGTGAGTTTTGCGTAATATGTCCCTTTTAACAATATGTATGATGATAATGCATTTATATTCTCCTACAGTAAACTCTTACAGTTAGAAACAAAGCCTGATTGACACACCCATTTGTATGTGTTTTTACCAGTCTTTTTCTGCTTTTAAAAAAAAAATATTTTGCATTGATTTATGTTTTTTTATGATTTATATGTATTTTTTATAAATCAGCAGTATAACCAGTGGCTCACTCAACTACGACTATGTGTTACTGATGGTCAGAATCATAATAGATATAATTGTGAAGTGGAAGAAAAAGTTAGGACTGTTAGTTTCAAGGTGGTTCTAACCTTGATGTAAGACAGTACGAGCATCAATAAATAAAAGAAGTGAGTAAAGATGATAGATGTGCATAGAACATTATGTCCGCTCTGGCTCTGGCCTGCTGTAACCTTCCTTAAGCAGTTCCAGCTGGCGGAGATAGAAGAGCGGAGCTGGGCTGGGCTCGATGGTGGGCCTTCGCCATTCACACACACACACTCTACTATTTCTGTTAGTGGTTTTCCCCCCTTGGATTTCCCAAGATAGAAATACAAGCTCATCTTCCTCCTTCCACATTCTGATTTCGATTTCTTTGGAAAGGAACGAGAAGCGAGTGTGTGTGTCCTTAGAACTGCCAGACTGAGCTTTGCCTCATCACAAAGGACTGTTTTCAAAAATGATTAATTTAATAAGTGGATGGGAGGTGGCAGAAGGAGATATTTTTAATGACCAGATGTTGTTGACATGCATTAGGAATGTTATATAGACAGCCAATCAGAAGTCTTGATTTTGGAACGAGTCTGCTTATTGGCTCAGGAATCTGATTGATCATGATGTTTTTGTGTAGAATTCTCTCATTCAATCATTCAATCAATCAAAACAGACCAAGGAGAAATTAGCTTGACCTGTGCTTGACACTGAGCTGTAGTTTATAGAGAGCCTTACAGGGTGTCAGTGTTGGAGTGGCACGCATGCAGTGATGGAAGTATTTCTTTAATATTTCATTTGCAGTAATTTACCAAGGAACAGGTGTAGATCTTTGCATGAGGCCAACTTGTTTAAACTGGTTAGTTTTTCATGTGCCCTCAGTCACGGAACATCAGATATTAACAGCACAAATCAGTGTAAGGTAGACTTTTTTATACTAAACTCTCTGTGGCATGGCAACAAAGCGGGTGATCTGTGCCACAGGAGTGTTTTGTCTGGGTTTATTTCAGCATGCAGCTCACAGTAAACCCAAATGTTGAGCGTGGCAGATCCCTTCCCGTCATTTTCTCAGCGCGTGTTGGGGTGAAGCTGATGCTCGCGGTTGGTGTGGTACAGCAGCGCAGTGGCTCTGCTGTCAGGGGGAAACATGCCTGGGTATGGCATTGATGTTGGCAGTCAGATGGCTTTTTGTGCATCTGATGCAGTCAAATGGTTTGGGAAACTTCTGCCACCAGCATAAAATGTCTTAAATACTTGTATACCTTAAATATCTCTGGAATAAATGTACCAAAGCTGAATGTTAAGAGCTTTAAACTTAAACTGGTCTTCTGAGGCATACACTTGAGTTTTGCACCCCCCTCCCACCGACAGATAGACAGACACATCCCACTTAAGTACTTTGAGTTTAAAGCCCTTAAAGTTTAAGTGTCTGGTGGAATCTGCACAACAGGTTGTTTCTCTTTTTTATTGGGGTGTTATTTATCCTAACCCCCCCCAAAAAAACAAAAAACAACCAAGTACAAATGGGCCCCCTCCCTTGCAGTTATTTTTTTTTTTTTCACCCCGAAGAAAGTTGGCGGGGGCGGCGGTGGGGTTCCCTGGCATATCAGGACTGAGTGCCTTCGACTGCGTTCGGCGTGAACTCTCTCACAGTATTCTGTGGTCCTGGATTGGATTTAGCTTGGTGACTCATTGGCTCCCATTGTGTTAAAATGCCTCCCCGGTTCAGAGCTGTGGGCAGCAGAGAAAGGCAGACCGAAAGAGCGAGAGGATGGTAATGAGAAACTGCTGTCGCATTTAGGGATGTCCTGTTTAATGTGCGGATGACAGGGTGCTCCCCGCAAGCATGGAAGTGAACATGAAAGAGCCTCCAGTCTTGATTTACCGACGAGCAAGAATGTCTTGCAGCTTGAGAATGCGAAATCAGTCGCAGGCTGAATTCCTGGCCAGTAGGGGTGGGCGATTAATCAGAACTTTATCATCATCACAATATGTATTCGTGGAGAACAGACACGTTACAGACATTACTGTTGTCTACCATTACATAGACGGGAGATTGGTCGCTTTTGTATTACGCATCATTAAAAGATATTCAAGGCCTAAACTGAACACGGGTCATAATTTAACCGCTTCTCAAGTCATAATTGGAATATCCAACTGCTCTATTATATGACCAGTTACTTTCCTTTTGTTTTGTTTTTTTGTTTTGTTTGATTAATCAAAGGAATCACACAAACACTCATTTGGATCTGTAATTGGTTAGAGTGCTCACAGCACACAGTAAAGCTCTGTGATTGGTTAGAAGCTGCATTTGTATACTGCAACCCTTTGTGAATAACTAATGAGTTACCTTGATGCAGAACATACTTGTAAATTTCACAATATTCTAACTTTGCTTACCAAATCTGAGATCCTTGCTTGTCTCCAGAAAGTAACATTAGAAAGAGAGACGGATACAAGGACATAGACTGACTGACAGAGACGGACACTGATGGAAGAAGCTGTCCTTTTTTTAAATGGGCTTTCAGGGTTTTTTTCAGGGCTCACTTTTTGGCTTTCAAGGATTTTTTCTTTTTTTGTATTTAAAAAAAAAATAAATATTTTTTTAACCATTTTGATCATTTTTTTAATACTCTTACATGTTAATCAGTAGGCCTGTTTTCCAATGATGTTGCAAAATATTCAGGAGTCTTGATCCTGTGATCAAAAAGTGCTGTAAGTTTCATTCACTACATTCACAGAACAGTATTAAACAATCTTGCATGGCCTAGTCTATCAGCCACAGGCAAATATTGTGTATACAGAGGCATTAGAACTGTATTTCGCATCCTATTTCTGTAGATAGCCTAAAAAGGAGCCCAGGGGGCATTTTTACTCCAATTCTGTGTTCATTTCTAAAGCTGAGATTGTCAGATGTCACAGGATGGATAAATTAAGCCGTGAAGGCGTGCAAGGGGTATTTGTGTGGAGATTTCAGTGTGTGTGTGGGTATTTCCATTGCGCTGGATTGCAGTACAGACTCAGCAGGATCATTAACTGTGCCCTCAGGCTCCAGCCCAGGAATGCACGTATCACCTGTCAGCAGGAGTAAGCAGATCATGTGCACTCCGTCTAGGAAACTTGAACAAGGTGCAGGTCATGAGGGACGCGCTCTGCGCTCTGTCTGACCTGTTTCTGAATGCTCCCAGTGTCCTCTTTCCACTGTCCTGGGTTTGCATTGGGAATGAGAGGTCAGTCAACAGACTGGATCAATGTAGCACATAACAGCACTGTGTTATACGAGAGGCGGAGAATGCAGGATATTTACATGGACTGGGACCGTCATGATACCTGAAATCTGACTTTGATACTGATCCCAAGGGTAGTATTGCAGTACTCAATAGCAATAGCTCCCTCGACAGTTTAACTCATGTCTGATTTTCAAAACCTCTGTCTTTTATTGATGCATAACTCTTGAAACATAAAGCACCTAAAATTTTAAACATGACTTTGTTACAGTGATTCCCATAGTATTAGATGTGGTAGTAGTTGACTGGGGGTAAGGTGGTGGAGGCATGCGTGGTGTGAGATCTTGTGTGTTATCTGTCGATATCGACTAACTGCTAGCCATTAAAGGGGTGGGAGGGGTGGGAGGGGTGGGGGCCTGTGTTGCAAATGAAGCTTGGTTGGGTTTATAACGTTCTTAAGCTTGGTTGGGAGGAGAAAAAGCCTTTAAAAAAACATCTAATGCAGGTTTACTCAGAGACTAGGAGTGGGAATTGCTGCTCTACTGCCACATCTGTCCCCTCCAGACTCATGTTAAAGCCATGAAGGACTTCCTCATGCTGGCCTTCTGAACCTGTTTACAGATGACTTTCTTTTTTCGAGTCTTTTAAGCTCCTGGATGTTCCTCTCACTCTCGATTCCCGTGTTTTTGCTCCTCAGGAGAGATCGTTGTGAATGAGGCGAACTTTGTGCGGAAGTGCATTGGGGCGGACAGCAGCCAGGACGACCTGTGGGGCAAGCTCATCTGCACCAATTTCAAAGTTTCCTTCGTTACTCACGATTCCCTGCCACAACAGGTGAGCTCAGTCAATTCAGCAGTTCATAAGCAGCTGTTCGACTATATCTACAACCCAGCAGGCTGCGTGAGGGTGTATGTGCAAAACAATATTCACATGATTTCCCAACTACCTCAGAATTAGTTTTTCTCTGTCATTCTTCACTGGAGCTGCAAGGTCAACAAGTAAGAGAACCTCATACCCCTCCTTTTGTCCTTGTGAAAACTGGATGCCTGAATCATTGCACACTCACAAACTGCGCCGAGTTGTTCAGTAATCTAAAATAGATTTGCTTACGTGGTTTCTGAGACTGCGAGACATCATTCACCAATAACATTGCACGATGTCACAAAATGTGACATTGATCCGAACCTACTCTTTAGCATCAGTATAACTTAATAAAGAGGTACAGAGGAAAGAAACCACAACTGCAAAACAATGTAGGACAACTCTGCCAGAAATGCTCAGATATTTATAGTATTTACAAATGTGCGTTTCTAATGTTTTATGGTTAAAAAAATGTGACGGGTCAGAAAGGGTCTAAAGTAAAAAACTAAAATATGAAATCGTACTGGATGTTTTGCTTCAGAGCATATTATTAGTCACATTTTCATAACATCCAGGCTCTAACTCTCCTTTAAGTTGTGTTTTAAATGCTAGAACCCTGATTCAAGCCATTCATAAGCTGAGTGAGTGTGACCGTGGCATTTTAAACAGGCAATAATGAAAATGTTTTTAATGTCACTGACTCTGCTGAGAGAGGCAGGGCTGGTTTATGGTGTGTTTTGAAGTACGTGGGGTGGGGCTGTTGCATAACTTGTTTAAGAGCATGTTTATGGAGGACCTTTTGTGCTGCTGATCATTAGAAGAGGTTTAACATAACACACTATAAATGATCCTTTAGACCCAAGCCTGTCTCAGTCAGGATCGACAAGATTTTTAAGGTAATTTTTGAGAGATTTTACTGTTTCCTTGACTTTGAGATCGTTTTAGACATAATTTTGAAAGCATGTAAAGGGGAGTTGTGAATCATTAAATGAGTTCCTTTTTTTGTGAGAGATATCTTCAGAAAGCAGAAAATAATTAACTGATTGGTTAATCTGCCACTGAATTTGAACAGCGAAGACACAAGGCCTTACTGATTGACTAATCATGTTATAACTGCAGGATAGTGTGGGACTGTCATTTTTAAGTTATTTTTTGTTTTACACTTGGTTTGTTTGAAGAACTATAGGAAAATGCCATTTTTTGTTCATTTGCATGTTTGGAAAATTCTTTCCATTGAAGAAGACATGTTTCAGCTCATAAAGGCATTATTCTGGGATGTGCCTGGATTTGTTGAATTTGTGTACATTTTTGGTCATTTATTTAAAGTGGGCTTTATAGTAGATTGCATAATCACATTTTTGCCATAATTAAATGCTTTTACAAAAATATGAATTAAAAATAATTGCTTTTTTCTTTATTTTCCCCATCAGAGGTTTCAATGTACCCACCGGCTACTGGGAGAGCATGACGTCCCCCTGGCATGTGTGGAGCAGGTCATGACTGGTAAGACATCAGCAGCCCTTTTCAGAACCAAGTTACAAGCTCATGTTTATTTACATGAAGTGTGTATTTTTATTCCCATTCATTCTTGATCACTTATTTTAGCTGTGTAATTAGCAGCAGCTAATAATCTGGCCCTGACATATTGGAGGTTTTATGTCAACATCAGTATAAATGTTCGCTTTGTTACTTACTGTGGTTCTCAGATTCAGGACAAGGGATTGTAATAATAATAATGTGAATATTATAAAAGAACAGTCAGCTCCATATTTATTGTCTCCCTTCATAAAGAAGGGTAAAAAGATAATAAATGTATTCGTAGTTCATTAGCTCAGTTTCAAACTGAAAATACGAACCAAAAAAATCTAACTTAATTGAAGTAATTTAGTAAATGTAGTATAAGAAAACCAAACCTATTACTGTTTTGTAACAAAATCATATATTTAGTACTTTGTGTAAAGCTGTTTCATAAGTTTGAAGGATACAATGAGAGCAGTCTGAGACCACTCAGTAGCGAGTCTCTCCAGATTTTCCAGGGTCCTTGATCTTCTCATCTCTGCAGCTTCAAATCTTTTCAACAGGGTTTAGGTCTGGAGACTGGGATGACCAGGTCAAAATTCTGGTACTTCATGGTGTATTCTATGAAGGTTCTCAGGACCCTTTAGCAGAAAAACAGCCACAAAACATCACAGACTTGGTTGTGGGGCGAAAGTTCTCTATCCTTTTTTATGCCTTTTGTTACCAAAAGCTCTATCTTCGTCTCACTTGACCAGAAAACCCAGTCCCAGAGAAAAGTAGATTCTAGTGAACTCCACGTACTTTTGTTGGGGTGTGGATGAAGAAAAGCCCTTCTTCACTGATGCATCACTGCATTGTGTTTGCTGGTATCAGTTGTCTAATGACGCTGAAACCAGGATCTGTGATTACTTGCATGACTTATAATTAATGTGTAGGGACTGTCCCAGTGTGCTCTTCCTGTAGTAACTGTCCATCTCCTTTTTTCTTTATTTTTCTACACCATTCAGAAATAGCAGCTGCCCTTTACATTGAATGAACCATTCATGATGAGTGAGCCAATAGAAATGCTCTGAAATTATTTTGAATAAAAAATGCTTTACATTAACTTACATATTGCCTTTTCCTGTAAAGTACCGTTTTGGAGATACCTGTTTTTTGTTCCTCTTCAATAAGTGATGGTATGTTTGGACTAACCTGGCATATAGGTAGACAACAGTTGTTTGGTTGTCGTCTAGCTCTTAAGAACAGCTAACACTTTGCTGGTAAGCATTTAATTTAGGTTCCATTTTGCTTTGTAAATAAAAGCCAACCTTATACTGCATGCCAGAAGTTTGGAGCCACTGCCAGATTAAAAAAATAAAATAAAATGAAAAAATTATAAAAATAAATAAATATATATATTTAAAAAATATTACAAATACTTAAAACAATTGTAACTGACTGGTTTTGAAGTGTAATTTAACCATATCTATTGTACAGTTGAATGGATGTGAAATCTTATGTATGAGTTTCAGTAAAATAACCACCCCTACAAACCTCTGGCCTGTAGTATATATTCTTAAGGAAAAAACCCCATTGCTCTCACATGCTTACTACAACAGCATCTTTATTTTTAAAAGGTACTACGGGGGACCAAACATGGTTCTTGTGTGGCATCAAAGTCTTCCATTTTTCCATTGTAAACTTTCCTCCGTCGTGCTCCAGGAAAGTTGCTTGTTCATCGTGTTTACGTAGAATCTTAAATATGGCTTTTTGGAGTCATATGAAAGACAGATTTTGTTAAAGGTTTTGTCAGCTTCTTAACCTATAGATTCTTGTAAACTGGCCCATTCAGACACTCTCTCTCTCTCTCTCTCTCTCTCTCTCTCTCTCTCTCTCTCTCTCTCTCTCTCTCTCTCTCTCTCTCTTTCTCTCTTTCTCTCTCTCTCTCACACACACACACACACACACACACACTCTCTCTCTCTCTCCCCACTTTTCCAAAAGCATTTGTTCTAGGCTTACAGACGGAAATGTATTGAGGATGAACTAATGTAACCTATCCTCCTCTTTCTAAAGCCTGCATTATTGACTGGAGTGCGGAGTGGCAGAACCTGTTTGGGTGGCTGGGCTGTTTTTAGTCAAGCTGCAGATGAGATCATTGGGCCAGACCGTGGCCTAACACTGCAGAGCCTGGCTGGGATTAAGCTTATTTGTGTTAGATCATTGCCTCCGTTCTTTGCTGACTTAGACGCCTAAGGTCTGAAGCTTTGTATAGAACTCATGCAGCGTGAATCTGTGTGCGCGAGTGTGCATTTGTGTTGTCCATAAATATTTACATTTACATTGTTATGACATAAAACCCATAAGAAAGGAACTCAAAAAGCACAATCATCTCTTTTTGGTTACTAAGATTAAGTACATCCTAACTAAGATTAGGATGTACTTACATTACATTTCCATTACATTTACGGCATTTAGCAAGTTGCGTAAACTTACATAACTGGAACGTGCCAGATGCAGTTTACACTGTGTCAAAATGTTATGTCAAATGGTCATATACACCCTGTCTTGTTCCTCAGTGCGTTCCTGAGCGTTTTTTGGAATGTAGCAGAGCGCATCGGCATGCTGAAAGAGGCCACTGTTTGAAACACCTGTTAGTGGGTTTAATATTGTGGCTGATCGCTGTGTGTGTGTATGTGAAACGCCATGACGCATATTATTATTGCATATTTGTACCCACATATATGACATATGGGGCATATGTTTGACCCCATGTCATTGAAATTGTATAAAAATGCCTGTGTATGAGTAGGGGGTTTCTCCAGTCTGTGTCCCAGCAACAAAGGTCCTATATGAGTGGCTGAGGGTTGATAAAAACACTGCGAGCTCTCTTTTGTGTCAGGCTGCCATTTAGCCGTGCAGAGGGTGGGTCACGGAGAACCTGCTGGACCCTGTTCTCTAAAAGCATGTAAACGCACCCGCAGAGATTTCATAAGACTGACTTCCACTTTATCAAGCTGAAGTGGTAATTATTGTGGTCTTTCACCAAAACAGCACTGACTCAGTGTTTGCTAGTAATAATTCCAGATTTAATTTCCTCCTTTTCGAGGTTATGCTGAGAAAATGTCATTTTAGGCTTGAGATTGATGGCGGCCAGGAGGATTCTTCTCTTTCATTTGCGTTGGTGGTGGCGATCTACCCACATGCAACATTGCAGACATGAGAACAATCTTTGGGTCTGACATGTAGCTCTCCACTTTACCCCAGAATTCTTTAGTTTAGCACTGGAGCTACAATGCTATTGTAGCTAATGGAAGCCTATGAACACCCGCCGGCTTGGTGCAGACAGCGTCTAGATCATTGTATAATCCCTTCAGAATTTACAGGGTCATAGATCCTCTCCTTTTAAGCTTCAGCCCCACAGGCTTTCAGTGGGTTTTAGATCAGAAGTCAGGGGTAAAACCTTGATTCTCTGTTCATTAAACTGTTTTATGTGGATATGAACTTATCTTTTAATGGACATATGGATGTAATGTTATCATTGTCCAAGATCCAACCACAACCCAGTTTGAACAGACGTTCATCTCTACACTTTACCACAAAAATCAGTGCAAAGCTAATGTAACTAGTGGAAGCTTGTAACCACCTGTTGGCTTGATGCAGACTGTGTCATATACTCAAGGTGTTCTGTAATGTCTAATAGACTTGCTTATGTGGTTTCTGACACCATATGGCACATTCTTAATATGAATAAGTGTGGTTCCTGTCTGCACTACTGTTCTTAGCTATGCAACAAAGGTTTGTCCATTTTTATGGTCAGACCATCTATGGTCAGATCGCACATGGAAGGAGGAAAAGAAGAGGATGTTGGGGGTTACAGCAAGGAACCATTTGGTGAAAAGCTAGACCAGGTGTTGACTTTTAGGAATCTGTGGCGTCCAGCATTGGTTGACCATTATGGTCAAGAGGAGCAGTATGAGTGGAGTTTCATTACAATAGCAGAACTTGTGGTGAAATCTGCTGTGGATTTCTGTAAGAAAAAGGAATAGAAACTCTAAGTAACATGAGCCCTCACTGCTTCACCTTTCATGTACTTCTGGACATGACTTCCTTTTTCCCCTGTCCTGTTGTGCTTCAGCATATAAATAATGCGCCTCGCAATTGTCACATTAACGCCAATAATTAAAAAGACTTGCATGTATTATTTGATGTGCTCCTTCCCTTTTTGTTTTAAAAATGACCACAGTACTGTGTGTTTTTCTTAATGGTTTTATGGACATAGTTGATATTTGTTTGTTTGTTTCTGCAGTGAACGATGCAAAAGGCAAACAGAAGATTCTGGGCTACAACAAAAAACTGAAGTTCAACCCCACTGAGTTAATCCTGTATTGCAAGGACTTCCGCATCATCCGCTTCCGCTTTGATGAGGCTGGGCCTGAAAGTGTCAAGAAGGTACACACACACACACACACACACACACACACACACACACACACACACACACACACACACACACACACACACAC
>JBBJLS010085717.1:0-23550 GCA_037577275.1 Bryconaethiops microstoma
ACACACACACACACACACACACACACACACACACACACACACACACACACACACACACACACAGAGAGAGAGACACGCAAACACACGCCCCTCACAACAGCCACACAGAGTGAACGTGTCCCATCAACGTAAAATGAATGGGCTATGATTTAACTAGGTGTTTAATTACACACGTTTCATGAGGTGATACGCACTGCATTATCCACCAAATGATAATTTTTTTTTACAAAGATTAATACAGAAATGACAACATTCATTTTACTTCCATTTTTCTTCATCAAAGTTTAACCAGCAAAACAAAAAAGCTACATTAACACATTTTTTCACAAGACTGTTGCAGGCTTTTATATTACTTTCAATAGCCGTCTTGTTTGGAATGTTAAAGCATGTTTTTCCCAATTCACACATATTTTTCTTGTCAATGAGAAACTGTGCAATACATTTGCTTTCATGTTTTCCATATGATTCAATAAACTGTTTTTGAATCATACAGATTTGCTGCTCAATGCCACATCACACTCACCCCTTCTCTGATAAAAGCAGTAAAAGCAGTGGTCTTTACTACACAAAATCAACAACCAAGATGATTACGCTTTCTTCACAGAAAAGCGAATGACGGAGTAAAAAACATGCAAAGACTAAAATAAGGCTGTGTGAAATAAAGTAGTAAGATATAATAGAACAATAGAGATTATTCTAATATGTTTATCCATCTGATAAACCACATCAAATATTTTAAAAGCATAAAAATCCAACTGCATCTGATTTATAGCTTGTATTGTCTGGCAAGACTACAACTTAACTCTGAAAATAAATATTTAAACATATTACTATCAACATGAAGATTAATGCGTGCACTGTAGCACTAATCTTAATCCACTGCAGTCATTTTGCTGATCAATAACACTAAATTAAATATCATTCTTACCCTCAACAGAAGCTTCTGAGTCTCTATTATATAAGGTGAAATCTCAGTCAGCAAGTGAGGAGCTTTCTTATCAGATAAATACAATGATGAAATCAAGGGCAACTCCAAAAGCTCTGATTCCAGCACAAACCTATAAGACAGAGCATGACTTTTTGTTGCAAACGGAATCTATAAATGAACTGAAATCCATTAAGCACATGAAAATCTTTCAAACTCTCCCAAAAAACTCTCCTTGTAAGCCTCAGGGACTCATTTGTTGTCCCCAAAGGTCTTTTTTCCTGAGCAATGTTTTATAGATTACATGAAAGTCATAAAGTGTTTGCATCTTGACGACAACCACATTCTTAGGGATGAATTTTTAAGGAGTGTGCATCAGGATTTCAGCAGGGTAATCTCCTTCAGCAACTCGTCACAGTGACTGTGCTGAGGTAATGCTGCGTTAAAGCACTTCTTCACACATAATATTGACTAATGTGTTATTCATCTCCTTGCGGCATCAAAATAATTACACTCCATACTGGTGTTTGCTAAAATCTCAGCCCCATCTTTTAGAGTCTACCTGACAGACACAATGAGAAGACATTTTCCCCAAATCGCAGCGACACACATTCCTGACAATGCTGACTTTTAGGGAGGTACAGGAAATGCTTCTAATGTAATTAAATATACAACCTAACCCAATTTGTTTTTTTTAAATAGTTCCTTCCCATAAATTATGTATGAATACACAAAGGGTGCATCCAACCAGTTTGAATCCAGTGAGTGAGTGAGCTGGCAGCAGGGTTAATTTCAGTGTATATGCTTAAATGAGTGAGGCTCCACTAACAGTAAACAGCTCGAGGGCAGAAGCAGGCCCTTCCCTCAGCCCTACGCATCACGTGCTGATAAGCGTGACGTTAAAGGACAGATTCTCAATGCCATTAAGCCTCGCTGATCAAAGCACGGTGGCTTTGGGGGTTGTGATTTTCCTGAAGAGGATGTGCTATGCTTGACTACAGATATAACACCTCCAAGAGCACTTTCGGATGTTCCAAGCAGGCCACAAGATTTTTGCAAGCAGTCTGCCAGAGTTTAACATGCATGCCAAAATATGTTTTAAAGTAATAGTCTTTTTTAGTGTTACTTGAGATATTTTCAGTGTCTGAAGTTTGCTTTAGTGTTAGTACAAGCACAACATAACTAATAAGATTAGAATATTTAAAATAGACTTGCTTGTGGGATATACAGTTATCTATAAAAATGGGCAAAGGTGCCTCATAGAGCTAAAAGCAATACTAGTAGCCTAAATTTTATCTGTACTTTGCCCATTTTTATAAATAAAAATAGCAGTTCATATGATGTTATTTGGCTTGGAGGAAAAAGCCCCCTCAAAGGTAAAGTTTCCCCCTGTTTTCTCTTATGTTCTTTTTTGGGGGGCAAATTGAATTTCAGCACATTTACTGGATGGATACGGTCTAACAAATTCAAAAATTTCATCTAGTGCATTCCTGGGAAAAACTGCAACATTTAGTAATAGTGATTTAGGTACTGTTAGACAGCAGTACACTGATTTGGAAAAGAAACAAAAGGGTTTTTTGCATAGTTAGAACTTTACATAAGATAAATAATCATTTCCAGACAAAAGGCACCTTTTAAATTACAGTTTTCAGATATTTTTTAGTAAGATCTTCATCAGAAAATCACTAAGTTCCTGTCTGTAGGCTGGCTATCTAGCATGAGTGTTAACTTTCAAGTTGCTTTAAATGCCTTGCTCTCATTGTAACTGCTATTAATAATACAAGACTACCACTATTCCTTATAACTACAACAGCGGCAATAAATGAATATACAAAATAGCACTACATAGTTCAGCAATTACAGTAAATAAAGTGTTTCTATATTTTTTCATTTTTGCCAACTAGATTAGTTTGTTATTTCTATTCTTTCTTTTTGAAGGACACAGAGTCATTTAAGCACTGACAAAAAGGAAAAAGCGCTGAGTTCTGGATTCATTACTGCTGCAGTAGAGAAAGACTGAGCTGCATCTGTGCTCTCCACTGCTCCATTAGCCAGTCCACCATGCATAGCTAACAGAGATCAGAGGGAGACAAAGCTGTCCTCCTGCAGGTTTCCCACAGAGGGCAGTCTGCAGCTCCCTCACACCTGAGACCTGCCCAGCCCCACCAGTTTGCCCCAGAACAACTAAGCAGAAGAGCATTAATGAGATAAATTAATGAAGCATGTCTAAGCCTCTTAAAAAGATTTCATGGGTGATAAACTGAACGAAACACAAATAACCACCTCTCTGCATTTAACCCCTTCACCAAGCGATGCAGGGGGCTGCCACCACCCTAGGGAGCAGTGCGTGGGGACAGTACTTTGCTCAGTGATGACACTAGCAGTCCTGAGATGCAAACTTACAACCTTCTGATCGCAGGGGCAACTCCCTAACCACTAGACTGCCAGCTGCCCCAGTGGAAAAGCATAAGAATAAGAAGGAGAACAAGAAGAATAATTTACAGAAATCTACAGAGCTCTTCAACAACCCACGGATGTTTACCATGGTTAGAATGCACAAGTAGCACAATGAGAAATCAACAAAGGTAAACCAGATTAAAACTAAGAAAATTTTAAATTCAATAAGAAACTACAGCTATCAACAGCAGTGTCGAGTAATTACGGCAATCCATATTCAGCTGAGCTGAGAATGCAACTGCACCCCTGTGCCCAGAAACATAAGATGCACTCAGTACCATTTGCTGAAAATAACAGGAAATGTGCAATTACGACTGCACCGCAGACTATGAAAAGTGAAGAAAGTGAATGAAAAGGCTGAATAAATAGTGAGAAACTAAATTTTAACAAAAGGATGTTAATGAAAAGTTCATTCATCATCCATGAAATTGTTCCAAAATAACAAGAGCAGACAAGGGAAAGAATGATGAACATACATGTAAACGGTTCTCCTCCACAGCCGCCAACTTCTGCTCCACACCCCACAAGTTTAATCGCTTACCAGAAAAGCAATGATAGTACAGCCCTCTAGGAGTCAGTGATCCTGGCTGGAGGGTACAGATGGCAAAACAGGGCTGGGAAATACACAGATTGGCTGTAACAATAAAACCCCCAGCCTAACATAGGTACCCTTCATGCTGCCAAAACAGTTCTGACTCTTTGACGCATGGTCTCCACACGACCTCTGTAGATGTGCTGTAGAAACTCGCACCACGGTATGACATCCCACGAATGCTTGATTGAAATGAGATTTACGGGAATTTGGGGGACAAGACAACTTGAATTCTTTATCACGTTCCTCAAACCATTCCTGATCATTTTTTCCAGTGGGGCAAGAAGCATTATCCTGTGGAAAGAGGCAACGGTCATTAGGGAATACGATTTCATGGATGATGAATGAACTTTTCATTAACATCCTTTTTTTTAATGGGTGTACATGGTCCGCAACAAATTAGTGGTATGTGTCAAAGTAATATCCACATGAATGCCAGGATCAAAAGGTTTCCCAGAAGAAAATTGTCCAGAGCATCATGCTACCTCCTCCGACTAATGTTCTGGCCATAATGTCTACTGGTGCTCTTCTACTGGTAAGCAATGGGCATTCATCCAAATGATGCAAAAGGAAACGTTATTTATCAAAGCAGGCCACCTTCCATTGCTCCACGGTTCAGTTCTGATACACACATGCCCGTTGACGGTACTTTCAGCTGTGGACAGGAGGTTTTGCAACCTCATACACAGCAAGCTCTGATGCACTGTGTGTTTTGACAACTTTCTCTCAAAGCCAGTATTAACTTATTCAGCAGTTTGTACTTCAGTAGCTCTTCTGTGGAATCGGACTAGATCCAGGACCCTGTTACTAGTTCACCAGTTGTCTTTGGACCACTTTTGGTAGGTATTAAGTATTGCATAATGGGAACACACCATAAGACTGTTCTGGAGATGCTCTAACCCAGGAGTCTAGCAACCATAATTTGGCTCTTTTCAAAATTACTCAGGTTCTTACACTTGCCATTTGACTCTGGTAATACAAAACTATATATTAAATAAAGAAAGAAGAAAATAGAAATAAAAACAGGTATTAAATGTCACTTTGAGGACGTTGCACCTGTCTGAGCTGTTAACAATTCAACATGACACTAAACAGCTTAGTTGTCTATTTTTGCCATAATCTCCTCTTGTTCTGGGATGTTTTCCTTAGATTTAAAGCCTTTTTAACATTCAAAAGTGAAAAGCGAACTGTCCTGCTTTGTGCTGTTGTGAGTGATTGCACACTGACTGCGCACACTGACACCTAGTGTACCAAAGAAGCAATAGTTTATACTTCAGACTTCAGCTGCTCTTAAGTGATTCATCATTTTAATAAAGATACCTCAGGCACTCAGAACAAACTACATTAGAATGTTCTTCAGGATAGGCCTGGGTGAGAAGATTCTCTCCATAGCTTGTGCAAGATGGAAAAAGCAGTCTATGGCATGGAATCCAAAGACCAGGAACCAAGCAAAGGACAGGGCTGGGCAGTGCTGGCTGAGAGTGGGAGGAGCATGGAGAGAAAAGCGTGACATACAGGAAGCCAGGCTCAGAAGTCATGCTAAGACCACAGCTTTCACTATACCACATCCAACTTTGGCCCTTCCCCATGACACATGCACACAAACATACACACCGGTGGGGTGAAGAAACCATGCGCACACATATTTAGGGACTTTAATTAGACTCTTGCTCCTCATCCACAGCCAAAGCTCCACAGGACTGTCATGGCCCATGGCATTCTCATAAACACTGTGGCCAGACCTGCTGAGCTGTGTAAGGAGCAGTGCCTGGAAGAACGCAGAGGGCCAGACTGGATCCACAGGTCTTCATTACAGCAGAACTTCAGTACCTCTCAGGGACCAGCAGCAAAGCTATCCTGAGTCACGACAGCTATGCCACACAGGGTTACGTCAGCTCACAGCCGCCTGGCCCTAACTGTTCTCTGCACTGCTAGATAAATCCCTGGACCCCTGGGACAGCAAGTATTCAAATATTTTGTTGCGTCCCTTTGCTCAAGTTATTGTCAAGGATTTGTAGAGTTATTCATATTCTCACAACGCATAATGTGCATGTAATATCAAACATCATTGCCTACTCAAGAGTAGCCATGCGAACCGTGTCTTAGGTTAAGTTCTATTGTTTATGGTAGTTGTAGTCCATTAGGCAGTTCCAACACTACGGGTCGAATACAAATGTTTGTAAACAAACAAATTTATCCATCATGGCCTGTGTTGTTTCTATTGATTATATGGCCATTTTGTCAGACAGACTACAGCACACTACGTGAAGTGTAAGAGGAGTTACTTCATTAGGGAGAAAATCATTACACAGACAGAACTTTGACTGCAGTACTTTTATAGTGCAAAGAGGGGAATAAGTGCTTTAACTCTGGAGAGTGTTGTTCTCAGCTAACTCTACCTGCTGCCACTCATTAATCAGCATCTAACCAGGAGCCACAGTCCTACCACAGGCCAAACATTGCCACCTGTATTTTCATTATCACTGACCATCACGCATGAAATAGCTTTCTACCATGGTCTGCTATGAACAAATAAAGACTCTTTACTATTCACACTACACCGAATCAAGACTGAAGGTCTTAAAAGCTCAGTTATCATGCAGCGCGCGCTAAAGAAGGCATGGCATTTTTTAATGACATGTCTGTTTTAATGTTTGTATTTAGCAATAAACAAGAAGAAAATTGAATAAGAGAAACAGATCTATTCATAAACGTTTTCTCCATATTGGTAAACCACAAACAACGTCAAACTCACCATTAGTCTCCCAACTCTGAATAACTCTAAAATGCGTCTCATCAGCTGGTGTGTAATAATGACTAAAATAAAGCTTTCGCAATGCTTCTGACACACGTATTGTATCAATCAAAAGTTTGGACAAATGGGTTTTCTTTAACAATCCCAATTAATAATACAAATATCACACATAGAATTAAACAGTGACTAAAAAAATATTCAACACATCCAGAATAATATATTTTATTAGTGTCCACACTTGAAGAATATCAACATATACTAAGCACTTGATGGCCCCTACTTACTTAGTAGAGAATTTTAAACTAATGCTGAGCATTAAAACGAATTTTTGATCAAAATACCATGACCTTTACATCTCTACAACACTTTTGATATGGTAACAAAAGAATCAAATGCCAAAAGCAGCTGGAAAAAGCGGTTTTGGCTCTGCCTCAGGCAGGAAAATACTGGCAAGAAAACATGACAGATATGAAGACTGCTTGTAAAGCAAGATATTCACCCTCTGGTCTGTACTGGGTCACAATGGTGACGGTCTGGCCAGCGTTCTTCAGTGCTGCGGCCGCCTGTTCATGGGTTGCATTGCGAAGGTCTACCCCATTTACCTACAATGAACACACACACACACACACACACACACACACACACATACACACACACACACACACACACACACATTCAGGATTCAACACACAAAGGGTTAGGGTTATTGCTGCAATGCGATTTCTTCCAAAACTTACATAAAAGCTCTTCTATCACTTTTCTGGAATGTCTTGAAGTATAAAAATATTGTTTCAAAATGTACATTTACTCCTCATCCATACAGTCCAAAAACAGAAACTAAGCCGCAAAACAGAGCATTTTCAAATCATTTTGTAAACACATCTACATTTTACATTTATCTTTTTATTCAGCTTACAGAAGTTCAGCCCTGCCCATTCATGATGAACTTCTAAGGAGCGTTTTAGCCCTGTGCTGCCTTTTGAATAAGCTGCAAAACAGGTGAGCCAATCAGAAATAAATAATTTACATATAGCAATTTTAAAGGTACAGTAACAAATTATAAGGGGTAAACAAAGCATGTCTGGTACAAATTGTCATGTACGAATGAAGTATGAATTATGAAATGTATTTTTGGTAAACATTTTTGGAAAAAAAATGAAATAGAAGAACAATGTAAAATATGGGGCTTTTAAAAACACCTTAAGATGAGAGAAAATAATTTTACTTGGATTTCATGAATACCTTACTTCGTCAAAACACCCTTTAACAGTCACGGGGAGCTGTGATTGGTTAACGGTGTCAGAAACACTATGACTGGTTAGAGCAGGGGCATCAAACTCTGGTGTCCAGCAGTTTAATGGTTCTCCTCCTCAAACACATTCACTAAACCTGACAACTGGCGAGGTGAACCAGGTGTTTCTAAGCAGGGAAATGACCAAAACATGCTGGACCACGGCCATCCAGGAGTGGAGTTCGACACCCCTGGGTTAGAGGCTCATTTGCATACTGCAGTCATCCACTGTAACAGTACTGCAGAATCTAATATCACAATCACAGATAACAGACAATATACTGTGCTGCCCTAAAAGAAGCTTTATATAGACAGAGGAGCATATTTGCTACCCTCAGTTGTATTGATTATAAGAGAATTAGATGAGAAGCATCAGTTCAGCCAAAAAATCAAGCGTCCAAACTTTGCTTCTCCATTTTTGGAGCTATGAAACCAATAAAACTAACTAAACAGAAACTAACTGCCTCCAGGTTAGCACTGTGTCATCACACATTTGTCTCAGTCCACAATAATTGTCAAGTTGTCAGTAGGTTATTCTTACAGAGATGATGCGATCTCCTTTCCTCAGTTCTCCACACAGATCAGCAGGTCCCCCAGCCAGGATGAAGGAGATGAAGATGCCCTCTCCATCCTCTCCACCCACGATGTTAAAACCCAGTCCTGTAGAGCCACGATGCAGCACTAACTTCCGAGGCTCCCTGTGAAGCAACAGCAGACATTCAAACATTTGACTACTAGTGTGAAGGATATGAAACTTGAACGGTCAAACGTAAGGTTTAACAGTTTGAGAAATTATTACCTGGATGTAGGAAAATGTGCTACTGTACTGGTAATCTACTTAATATAAAATGTACACTTAGACCATATTTTAATACTCTGGAATTGGCTATATATTGTCATTAGACACCAGACATGTCTCCCTCTAGTGGACATCAACTACATATTTGTACTCTTTCCTCCACCGGTTTAATTATATCACATCTGCTTTTTGTTGCTTAAAAGCATTCTCTGTGATCCACAGACAAGATTCCATGGGATTACAGTTTCTGGATAAACTTTACAAATGCAAATAAAGCATTAAGCATTCACGGGGAAGATGAAAAAATGTCTGCGTTGAGTCTGTAGGTGGCAGTATAAGCAAGCTGATGCGGTCATAAGCATCATTTCCAGCATTCTAAATGTGTTTAGGAAAATGCACCCCAACAAGTGTATACACTGTGAAAGTTGTTTAAGGTCAAGTCTCATTTAAGTCTATACATAACAGACATCTAAAATGCAGTGTTTTGGCAGAAAGCTGCTGGCCGAATGATGAAGTCTTAATTCGAAGATTATCAGATTTTTAAAGATGACTTCACAGATTGGTTGGACTTACTAACATGCCAGCTTATGACGAAAGAGGCTGTTCTTTTTTATGACGTTTTGATGACGGCACTCTTTCAATAGGAAAACAAACAAATCCCTCCATTAAAGTGGATTAAGTATGGTAAAGCACACTAGTGGATGTGCTCCCCACACCCCTGTAAAAATTTTTTGCTTAGTCTGCCCAGGCCATCTGCCCCACCCCAGCTCTTTCACCTAATGCCTCTTTCTGTATGGCCACGCGTACTGGCAACTCAGAATCAAAGAACGGTTCAGTGAATGTAAAGGCATGAATGGTAAGAAGCTGATACTTAAAGTAATACGAAAGTAGTTCAGAAATGATAGCTGTGTTGTTTGACCATTTAACATCAAAGCTTGAACATAAAATGCAAATTCATCAAGCCATACGATGTAAGAGATAAAATTCTTTTCTTATAATCTTCGCTCAAAGTGTAGATTTGCCCACCTCTAAAACGTCCGAGTTTGTATTATATGCTTAGTATCAGGTTTCACCACCCTCACCCATCACTGAGCAAAAACACAAAGCTAAAAATATGGCCCAGTGTGGAAATGAGTTACGGTTCACAATTCACATTTTCTTTTTTTTCATGATATATATTGTTTACACGCAGAGGTGGACAGTAATGAAGTACATTTACTTGAGTACTGTACTTAAGTACAGTTTTTTAGTATCTGTTCACTTGAGTAATCTTTTTTTTTTTTTGTGGAAACTTATAACTTTCACTTCACTACATTTCTATCAGGGTTGTCATTGCTCATTACCTTCAGTTCTGAAAATGGGTGTTATTATCTCACTTTTCTAAAACATGATTGGTTTTTAGCAGATGACAGCCTATCAGAAATCACCAGTAGTGTTACGTCACGTCTGTACGCTGTAACACTGCAATGCCAGCATTTCTTAAACACGGTCAGTCAGTGGTGGGAGAACGGACGGAGACGGAGACGGAGATACGGCCATTTTTAGAGTCGATGTTTAAGTTTACGGAAAAGATTTTTAAAAATTTGAATCGTTTCAAGTGTGTGCCATTCTAGCTGCATTTACAGCGGTTCAGTTGTCAACTTCGTGCGAATATATTGTACATATACAGACCTTTTGTGTACGTGTGTAATGTACAATTAATAAAAAATGACTTTTTTCCTTTATCAATTCGGGTTGTGTTTCATTCTGTAACATTCCTTATGCTACATCTTCTACAAGCAAGTTAGATGCATTAGTTATTGTTTTTAAAACTTTTAATACTAAAGTATTTTTGGAAGCAAGTAATTCAGTGCTTTAAGTGAAATTTGACTGTATGACTGTCACTTGTATTGGAGTAACATTTGACTAGTGGTATCTGTACTTTCACTTAAGTAATGAAGTTAGCAACTTTGTCTGCCTCTAAATCTAGGCATTCATATGTGTTCAGACTTCTTAAAAATGCTGAGTGGTTTGCTGATTCACTAGATGAGGGGTTCCCTCCTCCACCCCCACCCCAAGTGGCTACCTGAGCAATGTAGGTGTGATACATGGGTCACTGAAAACCAAAAGAAAGAATGGAAGCTGTAACAAGGACAAAATACCTGAAACACTGAATATTAAGTTGACTTGTTGAGGCTTGTTGAGGCTGTGTTACTTCCGTTGCTATTTGACTGCCGTATTAAATGAATAACTTGAACTTAATTGCAGTTTTGACCGTAAAATTAAATACAGGAAAGGTGGTTTCTGTTAGACAATGCTGTACAGACACACACTCACTCATACAATAGAAATGCATGTATAAATTCATGCACACCTACACACACTCATGGCCTTTCGCCTCAGACCCTTAAATCCACCCCCCACACACTGCTAAGTGCGCTCTATTGGGCTCCATTGTTTTAATGTCATCACGCAGTCACATTAATCTGAGTTGTCACCCCCCGCCTGCCCCCCGTTCAATGCATTCAGGCAGAACAGCAGCTCCATTTCTTAAACAAACAAACTCCACCTCTCTATTCCAGTATTTTTCTGTAAATCTGTTTTTCCTCCCCTCCTCTCCTCTGAAAAACACCTGTGTTTGTGTGAAGTGTTTGGCCCCCAAACTCTTTCGGTGTATGGGCGGAAGTGAGGCACACGTCATCAGCGCTTCTCAAACGTCCTGGAAAACATCCCACCATCATTATCCAGTGCAGTCTTCACACAGAAAGGACCCAAAAACCTCCAGCCAAGTGTGAATCAGTCAGAAACTGATGAGTGACAAAGGCCTGGAGGATGGCCTCATCAAAAACTGGGCATCGGCAGTCTCCAACTCGGCACCAGCGAGGTGGAGCTCCTTTCTGATAACGTGGCTAGTGATATAATGCTATAAATTCTAATAATATGTACAATAAGGCTTCTGTGTGTATTTTATATGGCCTTTGTTTTGTTTTGGTCATTCTGATCAGAACATCCACAGATGTGCTGGCCTGTGATGGTCTCGTGCCGTCCAGTCTGGCTTTTCCGACTTCTTTCCAGGTTGTTTGATGTGTGCTTATGATCCCCATGACACAGTGGCATGACTTTAGAAGGTCACATCACGTCAGTGAGGATGTGGCCAAGCTTCCTTCTACACACTGACAGAATAACGTTCCGCCGTTCATCCTGCGCTCAGCTGGCCGTCGGCGGCTTTCTCATCTGCCCACTTTACTCTTTGGTTTGAGTTCGTACTTTGTTGGTTTTATGCTTTTTAATTTGGGCTCAGCATTTTCTTCCAGGTAATGTTTGTGTGATGTGTCCTGACATGGCAAGCTAGCTGTTGGGCTGCCGGGCCACCCTTAAGTGCCTCACTAAGCCTGTGGTTTCTGGCCTGAGCCGTGCGCTGTTGCCGCTAGTCAGCCCTTATCAGTGCCCATTCAGATGATTGAGTACGCTTCCCTCCTGATTCTCCAACTCTGGAGCAGGAGGAGGAAGCTGATTTCAGCACAGGCATCCGCTGTACACACGAGTCTCTGGACTGCATAGTATCACATAGCAATATTTAATGCTAAATCATTGTAATGGCTTCATAAGTACATTCAATTGTTCAGTTAGCTGCAAGCATAATGTAAATGCCCATTAGTGCCCCTACTGAAAAGTTTAATGCCATTGCTGTATAACCACATTTTGATTCAGACTTAAAAACATATATGTGAACAGGCATGAAAGTAATATATTCTCTCTGTAAAAATCTGAATTTGAAGCCTGTTTGTGATTATGAGCACAGCCTGTTAGCCTATTAGCTATCTGCTGACCTTATCATCCTTTTCCATGGCAGAGTGGACACCAACGTTCATCTTACAAAAATATTTGGCCTCAGATAGATATTTAGATTAGGCCAATATTTCATGTAGGCAAGGGATTTAATTGAGCCTGAAATCCAGTTCTGAACTTGAAGAATTGCCCAATAAAAATGGGCCTGAGTCAACCCAACCAAAAGACCAAACTTTGTATCTGAATACAAAGCCAAATCCTGCTAAATTAGTTATCACAACCCAATCACCATAAAGCTTACACTGCTAATGACAGCACTTGCTAAGAAGGCTTGTAGCAAAGTGACCACTGATAAACCAAATTTAGAAACAAACAGCTTAATTTTCAGGAGTCCAAAATTAACTCTAGAGTCCACTTTAATAAATTCATTCTTCAATCACCACCAAAAGCTTCCAGATTAGATAAACAACAAAATTTGTTCTCATGCTGGCCTTGTGAGCCTCAGTGGACTTCGTTGGCTTAGTGGACATCGTCACAAGTGACTCAGGGGTGCCAGGTTTAAAAACTGTTTAGAATAAATAAAATATCTCATAATGTCCTATTGTTCCCTAGGCACTGGAGCTTTGAGGCTACTGTAGCTAACAAGTACTGGAAACCACACCAATTACCACTGATCAAACATCATGAATCATCACACGCTATACAGTGAGTATATCTGGGTACACTTGTGTGTATTCGGGCTCATTTATACATAGCATGTGTATGTGCATGTGTTTGGCCTCCTGTACCACGTGCACAGGATCATACATTACGTACTGTACCCACTGTCCACATAGCCTGGGCCAAGAACATGTCTGTGGCACTGAAGATCAGATAATTTATGTCTCCTGGGCAGTGTGGGGCGGGAAGCAGTGAGGGGAGGATTTGGAGAAAGAGAGAGATAGAGAGAGAAAAAGAGAGAGGAGAGAGAGAGAGAGTGAGAGAGAGAGAAGGAAACAATAGAGCAGGGGGCTGACGCACGGCAGCGGGAGGCGTAACCTCTGACCCGCCACAGAGCCCAGCGCCGCCTGTTTACGCAAACGGAGCCCCGTTCTGCCGGCCAGCCAATCAGGAAGAGGCGTCGCAGGAAAAGGCAAGGGGCGGCAAAGGTCTGACACGGGGCAAACTCAAGACAACAGACTCACCTAAACACACATGCACACACATGCCGTCCAAACACAAACAGGCGCACGCACAGAAACAAGTTCCTGGACCTTTTACCCATCATGCCTCTCTCTCTGGGGAGCCATGCATCACTCTCCGCGCTGGAGAGTTTGCCAGGAGCCGATGCCACAGTAAACCCTGCATTTTCCCACCCTGACTGAACAGATTCATGTGATTTGGAAAAAATAATTACACAATCTCCTCCATTATGCCGAATATAGTCAATTAGTGGTGAAGTGAGTCATCACACTCTGGCCTCAGCTCTCACAGAGCTGGTTAGTAACCTTAAATGTGTTTTTAAACAGTTGGCAGGTGCTATTTTTCCAAAGAGATTTATGACTGAATTGTGTTCCGGATGTGGGAGAATGCAGAGTTGGGAGTCTTGCCCAAGGACTCGTAGTGGTGAAGCGAGGTGTTCTCACCTAGGTAGGGAATTAAACCCCGTATGCTGCGTGGAACTCTTAAAATAATAGGAGGTGGTTCACTGGTTGACAAATTAAAGGTGTGTAATGCTTAACATTTCCTCTTTTTTTTTTTTTTTACAGGGAAAGGCCTATTGTTCAGTAAAATAAGCTAACTGGTAAGCCTGCATGCAGTAAAAGCCCTTGGATGTAGCTAGTAGCCACAACAAGCTGAAAAAAACTTTTTGTTCATTCTTTGTGCAAATGTTACAAAAAAAACTGTATGTATGCAGTTTTTTAGCAGTAATTTAAAAGATGTTCATGAAATGTTAATGAGGCTTTTAGCTTTGGATTTATAGGCCTCATTCAAAGAGAGAGGAGAACACAGGTGGACAGGTGAGGACTTTGATGGAGGGCAGATGTATTACCCACCACACCACACCACAATACAATTCAGTACAGTTCAATTTAAGTGACCCAAGGTGATCCATGAGAAATAAAAAAAAAAGAGTAAACTAAAAGTTTAGACAAAAATGCAATTAACACAACTATTTTAAAACACATCTCTCAGTAAATCCCACTTCATCGATTGCAAATCCTTGAGGGAAGGATTTGGTATTTGGTCTAATTTCTATTAGACTTACTCATGTGATTTTAAAAACTGTAGGACACACCAAGCTATAACAACTATTACCTTCAAAAAGCTGAAAAAATGCTTTTTTGTTCATCATTTTTGCCAAATGTTACAAAATACCCACACCGTTTTGTCTGAATTCAACTGGGATCGAAAATATGTTCATGAAATTTGAAGCATTCAGTTTCAGATTTACAGGCCTAATTCAAAGAGAGAGAAAAACAGGTGGACAGACCTTCCAATGAGGACTAGTGACTGAGCTGAGGGCGACAGAGGAGTAAAAAAAAAACTTTCTGGATGAAGAAACGTTGGGAGGAACCAAGACCCAAAGAGGGTGCAGAGGGTGTAGAGGGTATTTATTCAGGTGTGGTTTGTGTGGAGGGTGTTGGTTCAGGTGTAGTTTGTTTGGTGAGTGTTGGTTCAGGTGTAGTTTGTTTAAAGGTTATTTATTCAGGAGTACTTTGTTTAGCAGGTGTTTGTTCATTTGTAGTTTGTGTAGAGGGTGTTTATTCAGGTGTAGTTTGTTTGGAGAGTGTTTGTTCAGGTGTAGTTTGTTTAAAGGTTATTTATTCCAGTGTACTTTGTTTAGAGGGTGTTTGTTCAGTTGTAGTTTGTGTAGAGGGTGTTGTTCAGGTGTTTGTGTGGAGGGTGTTTGTTCAGGTATTGTTTGTGTGGAGGGTGTTCATTCAGGTGTAGTTTGTTTGGAGAGCATTTGTTTAGGTGTAGTTTGTTTGGAGAGCATTTGTTCAGGTGTAGTTTGTTTAGAGGATATTTGTTCAGGTGTAGTTTGTGTAGAGGGTGTTTATTCAGGTGTAGTTTGTGTGGAGGCTGTTTGTTCAGGTGTAGTTTGTGTAGAAGGTGTTTGTTTAGGTGTAGTTTGTGTAGAGGGTGTTTGTTTAGGTGCAGTTTGTTTAGAGGATATTTGTTCAGGTGTAGTTTGTTTAGAGGGTGGGCAGAACAGAAGTGATTCATGGTGGTCCACACAAACTGCTAGTTTAGATTATGTGTTTTCTAACACTGTAGGATACACCATTATCTATAAAGCTAAAAGTATGGCAAGGAGCTAAAAGTGCTTTTGTCCAGCAAATGTATGATGATTTTGTCCAGTGTTAACTTCATTATTTGTTAGCTATATTTCCTGTTTTAGTAGATGACAGCATGTCATACAGTATCAGAAACCACACAAGTAAATCTAGTTCTAGTTAACAATTTGACACATTGAACATTAGCTTTTCAGCTTCAGCTGTCTTGTCATGCATTTGAGGCTGAGAGGGAAACATTCAGATTAACAGGGATTTTCCACTCTGATTCACCATCAGCTGTACAGTGCGTGTACAGCATGACTGAAACTTGTTTTGTCTAGAGTGATTAGTTGTTTTTTTGACAAAACGATTAAGGCATACCAAAAGAGACTGAGAATAATGGGAACAGTATTAAAAAAAAGCAAACTAAATTCATCAAAAATGCAAACTAAATTCATCAAACTTCAGACCGGAGCTCTGAGTAAAAACTCTGATGCTCTGTCGACATCTAGCGGTGGAACATCAGATTGCACAAATCAGCATTAGATCATTCTGTGAGTGATTTTTATTAAAAACATAACATCGAAATAATTTTGCTTTGTTTCTTAATTAGTCTGTTATGGCTGTTATTAGCGTATTAGCCACATATATGCACGTGTGTACATATATATGAACACACATTCTGTATAAAGAGTGTTTATACGGAATGTTGATAATAGTAGAGTATTTTGCCTCACAATACCCTACATATGTCGAAAGCTTCTCAAAACATCAGGCATGTAACTTTCTGTGAGGGAGCTTTAAGAGACAAACATCTGGTCCCATTCACAACCACTGTGAGCAATTCTGACTCTGAGTTTCTCTAGAATAGAGCACTTCACAGCAAACCAATTTTGGTGGAAATTCCTCTTTAATTTAATATCACACTTCATTTGTTTATTAATGTATAGACCATTTTTACTTGTTAACATGTGTTCTTTACCACACCCATGCTATGAATTGAGACATGCTGGTGATACAAATGACACAAATGAATGAGTCAGAGGGAGTCCAAGGTTTTGTTCACTCTACATGGCAAAATGGATTTGAATTCTCTTGAAGGAAGCTGTTCGATCACATTTATTTGAGCACCATTGTTTTCAAATGAATGTATGTACAGATCTTTTTATTTGAATTATTTAAATGCAATTTTCCCTAAACCCATCCCTAAAAACATGATTCACAAAACCTGTACAAAACAACCAATAAAACTTTCAACATTAGCCACACACCTCTACGCGTGCACACACACACACACACACACACACACACACACACACACACACACACACACAAACACACACACACACACACACACACACACACAAAGCTCATTTTATACTGTAGGTACTGAAATATGACCAGTTTGGCTCATCGTGATGCACCGATTTAAGCCAGTTCCTAGGCTTTAAGCCATTAGTGTCAGGCCTTTAATAATTTAAAGTTCCACAGTTTAGCCAAATAAAAATATTATAAACTGGAGTCTTTACCACATTCTTTGTAAAAGAGACTAAAACACTCAGAACATAAACTACAACACACAAAATGAGGCAATCACCTTAACACTAAATGTTTGACTGCACTACTCAGCAGGGTCCCAACATTAGCTCCTTGTGCAGACTCCTTGTGTAGACTTACATACAATCTGTCTGTGCAAACCTGTTCATCTGAATGTAAGATTAAAGGGGTGTTTCAGCCCAAAACTAGATTTAAGAGATATGTGGTGTTATAAGTTGTGTCCTGCAGTGCCTCATTGTATCCCTCATCAGTTTGACCAAATTCTGATTTGATAATGTTTTTGTTTATCAGTGTTCTGTCACTACAGTATACAAAATCACGGACGCTGGAAGAATTTTTAATGTGGGGGATTCAAATTGCCCCATTCAACAAACCAAAATCACTCCCCAATCCCCTCGTTCAACAAACCAAAATTACTCACAAATTCCCCCATTCAACAAACCAAAATCACACACCAATCTCCTCATTAAAAAAACCCCAAAAACCCACCAATCCCCCATTCAACAACCCAAAATCACTCACCAAACCCTTGTTCGACAAATCAAAATCACTCACTGATCCCCTCATTCAACAAATCAAAATCACTCAGCAATCCCCTTTCAAAAAATAAAATCATTTACCAATCTCCTCGTTCAACAAATCAAAATCACTCACCAATCCCCCCATTCAAATAACCAAAATCACTTTTAAATTGCCACATTCAACAAACCAAAATAAGTCACCAATCCCCCATTCAACAAAGCAAAATCACTCACCAATCCCCTCATTCAACAAATGAAAAACACTCACCAATCCACTCGTTCGACAAATCAAAATCACTCAACAATCCCCTCATTCAACAAATTAAAATCACTCACCACTTCCCATTTCAACAAACCAAAATCACTCACCAATCCTCCATTCAACAAACCAAAATCACTCACCAATCCCCGATTCAACAAACCAAACTCATGCACCAATCCACCATTTAACAAACCAAAATCATTCACCAATCCACCATTCAACAAAGTAAAATCATTCACCACTTCCATATTCAACAAACCAGAATCACTCACTAATCCTATGTTCAACAAACCAAAATCATTCACCAATCCACCATTCAACAAAGTAATATCATTCACCAATCCCCCATTCAACAAATTAAAATCATTCACCACCCCCCATTCAACAAACCAAAATCATTCACCACTTCCATATTCAACAAACCAGAATCACTCACCAATCCTATGTTCAACAAATCAAAATCAGTCACCAATCCCCCATTCAACAAACCAAAATCACTCAAAAACACACAGTTAATATTTATCTTCATCTGCACATTACACGTAAGTCTTTACTAACTTATTTTATATAAAACTCTTAAACCTCATCTTGACATTTGTGTGGACAGCAAAGGCAGAATTGAATTGCACAGAGAAATGTGATTTCTACTGTACATATAACAAAAAACATTTTGAATCGTTGAATTTTGAATCTTGAAACCAAAATCATTCACCAATTCTCCAATCAACAAACCAAAATCACTTACCAATACCCCATTCGAAAAAGTAAAATTATACAACAATCCCCCATTCAAGAAATCAAAACCACACACCAGTCCCCAATTCAACAAATCAAAATCATTCAGGAATTCTCCATTTAACAAAACAAAATCACTCACCAATCCACCATTCAAAAAAGTACAATTATACAACAATCCCCCATTCAAGAAATCAAAACCACACATCAGTCCCCAATTCAACAAATCAAAATCATTCATGAATTCTCCATTTAACAAAACAAAATCACTCACCAATCCCCTCATTCAACAAACCAAAATCACTCACCAATCCCCTCATCAAACAAATTAAAATCGCTCACTAATCGCCCGATTCAAATAACCCAAATCACTTACCAATCCCCACATTCAAGAAACCAAAATCAGTCACCAATTCCCCATTCAACAAACCAAAATCACTCACGAATCCCCCATTCAAATAACCAAAATCATTCACCAGTTCTCCATTCAACAAATCAAAATCACTCACCAATCCACCCGTTTAACAAACTAAGATCACTCACCAATCCACTCTTTCAACAAATCAAAATCACTAACCAATCCCCTCATTCAACAAAATCAAATCGCAAACTAATGCCCCCATTCAAATTACTAAAATCATTCACCAGTTCTCCATTCAGCAAATCAAAATCCACTCGTTCAACAAATCCACTTGTTTAACAAATCAAAATCACCAATCCCCAATTCAACAGACCAAAATCACTCACCAATCCACCATTCAACTAAAACCAATCACCAATGCTTCATTCAACAAACCAAAATCAGTGCTCCATTCAACAAATCAAAATCACTCACCAATCCCCTCATTCAACAAACTAAAATCACTCACCAATCCACTCGTTCAAAAAATCACAATCACTCACCCTTCCCCCATTTAATAAACCAAAATCACTCACCAATGTCCCATTCAACAAACCAAAATCACTCATGACTCCCCAATTCCACAAACCAAAATCACTCTCCAATCTACCATTCACCAAACTAAAATCACTCACCAATCCCCCATTCAACAAACTAAAATCATTCACCAATAACTCATTCAACAAACCAAAATCACTCATGAATCCTCTGTTCAACAATCCAAAATCACACACCAATCCTATGTTCAGCAAACCAAAATCACACACCAATGCCCCATTAAAGAAACCAAAATCAGTCACCAATCTCCCATTCAACAAACCAAAATCCTGCACCAATCTTCTGTTCAACAATCCAAAATCATTCACAAATCCTGGTGAACAAGCCAAAATCACTTACCAATCCTCTGTTCAACAATCCAAAATCACTCACCAATCCCCCATTCAATAAACCAAAATGACTCACCAGTCCCTCATTAAACAAACGAAAATCACTCACGAATCCTCTGTTCAAGAAACTAAAATCATTCACCAATCCCCCATTCAACAAACCAAAATCACTCATGAATCCTCTGTTCAACAAACCGAAATCACACACCAGTCCTATGTTTATCAAACCAAAATCATTCACCAATCCTCTTGAACAAACCAAAATCCCTCTCCAATCACCTCATTGAACAAATTAAAATCGCTCAATACTCCCCCCATTCAAATAACCCAAATCACTTACCAATCCCCACATTCAACAAACCAAAATCAGTCACCAATCCCCCATTTAACAAACAAAAATCATTCACCAATCCACTCATTCAACAAATCAAAACCATTACAGATCTCCTCGTTCCACAAACCAAAATCACTCACGAATCCTCCCATTCAAATAATCAAAATAATTTACCTATCCCCACATTCAACAAACCAAAATCACTCATCACTCCCCAAATCAACAAACCAAAATCATTCACCAATCCTCTTTTCAACAAACCACAACCAGTCAATAATCCCCCATTAAATGAACCAAAATCTCTCACCCTTCCCCCATTCAACAAACCAAAATCACTCATCACTCCCCAATTCCACAAACCAAAATCACTCTACAATCCACCATTCACCAAACTAAAATAATTCACCAATGCCCCATTCAACAAACCAAAATCACTCATGAATCCTCTGTTCAACAAATCGAAATCACACACCAATCCTATGTTCAACAAACCAAAATCCTGCCCCAATACTCTGTTCAACAATCCAAACTCACTCACCAATCCCCCATTTAACAAACCAAAATCACTCACCAATCCCTCATTCAACAAACCAAAATCACTCACCAATCCCTCATTCAACAAACCAAAATCACTCACCAATTCTCCCTTCAAGAAACCATAATCACTCACCAACCCTGTTCAACAATCCCAAATTATTCACCAATCCCCATTCAAAAACTAAAATCACTCAGCAATCCCCCATTGAACAAACCAGAATCACTCACCAATCCCCATTCAGCAAACCAAAGTCATTCACCAACCATCACATAAAACTCTTGATTCATAGGTAACATTGGATATGATTTTTAACTTCATAGCAGTACTATTAGCTGTCTGGTTTCCTTTCATATTAACCAATGAAGTGTTTGCCACAAAGGTTGTATATTCTTTCAGGAACCCCTCCCACCTTATCAGAAGAGGATTATCAGAAGAGGGTTTTCATATAGCTTAAAAGGGAAAATCCAGCTCTTGAGACTAATTCAGCACGACTGTAGGAGGCAAGTAAACATGTCTAAACAGCTATATAGTGAAATGTATTTATGTCTTAATGGTTAATAACAAAGTTCATTTAAAACACTGTATAACATTAGTAGCAAATATACACAAATACAGTAAAAGATAACACTGTTTTCTGTAACATTATAAATATATTGGTTCAAAGAATACTGTTGGTGCTTCTCAGATGTTCCCGATTTCATTTAATGAAGGACTGATTAGATAAACTAAGTGCTGAATGATTAACTGTAAATCCTAAATTTCTTCCAGGAGAGGTTTGGAAATGGTTAAACACACACACACAAACACACACACACACACACACACCAAAAATCACACATGAATGTTTATTTGTTAACTTGTAGTTATTGTTTTGTTTTGAACAAATTCATGCCTGCTGACCAGAGAGATAAATACTGATCTAGTTTTTTAAATGTTCTGCTTAATTCAGTGTTTGAGACGTAAACAGTGATTCAGGATGGGTTTGGTGTGAAAGGATTAATCGTAGAGAAACAGATTTCTTTACAATGGTGGTGAACGGAACCAGACGTCCCCAACACAAATATAGTCATTTTATTTACTCATCAAACCCACCAGTAAGGCTCCACGTGTCTCTATGTGTGCATGTGGAATATTGATGGTAAAATAGTGGCAAATCTGAACTATATCTGTTTCCTTTGAGGACTATTTTGCCTCAGGACATCCTGCATCTTGTGTTTAGTTCTACATGTTTAGTTTTACACCAAATGCTTCTCAAAACTCAGGTAAAACAGCATCTCAGACATCAGGCAGTGCATTCATTACCATTTCTGGAATACCTTTCTGTGAGGGAGCTTTTGGAGGCACATGTCTGGTTCCATTCACCTCCACTGTAAACAGTTCCGACTTGATGAGTTTCTCTTGAACCAAACATTTCACACCAAACCAATTTAGTGGAATTCCCTTTTAAATGAATATCACACAATTTGTTTATTCATGTATAGATCCTTTTTTCTTTTGGGTTTTTCATGATTGTATTCTGTGTATCACCCATACTATAGAGATGGGTCTACTGGTTTAAAATGACTGCATATTTGTGAATGAAACTAACTGGATTTTTATCAAGTCAAGTCAAGTAGGTTTAATGTCATTTCAGCCAAACACACAGGACACCATGAAACAAAACAACGTTGCTCCAGGACCATGGTGCAACACAAGAACAAAAACAGAAACACTACTAGACTATAAGTGCAGACAGGACACAATACACAGTGCAAGAAAAAACACAAGAGCAACGAAAGAACAGGACAACACATTTAGTGCAGTCGACAAAAACAGCTACAGTACAAATCTTAATGAATACAATATTATGACAGATACTGTATTCTGGCAGCATTGTTAAGTGTGCAAAAATGAAGAATGGATGTAAATGTGGGGCAAATTGAATTTGTTTTGTAAATCTTGCTTTTAGACCTTACAAATGAGAAAACTTATACTTTTACTTTTTACGCATACGACTGGCTGTGTTGGATACACGCTGGAATAGAGCTCAGGTATATACAGAGACGATCTGGGAGTAAAACCAATCCAAATATTTGACATGCATTAGATGTGAAACCACCCAAAAAAAGTGTCTCAAATATAATTTAAGGTCTGAGCAGAAAAACTATGAATGAGGCCTATGAGTCTAGTTCAGGATCCCCAAGTCTGGTCCTGGGGGGCTCGTATCCATCCATCTTCTTGAAACACGCTCACTAAGACTGACTGTTAACAGTTGAGCTGAACTACACTATATAGACAACACTTCATAATTACTAAATTCAGATGGCCCCTTACGTTCAGTGAAGATATTAATCATAATGCTTCAGCATACAAAAGCATTTTGTACAACACCATGCTTCCAACTTTGTGGACACAGTTTGGGGAAGAGCCTTTTCTATTCCAGCATGACTGTGTCTCAGTGCACAAAGCAGCTCCATAAAGACGTGCTGG